>JACEGR010002550.1:0-125797 GCA_014170235.1 Listronotus bonariensis | reverse complement strand
ACACACAGTCCATCTCATATGAACGTAAAAAAAATCATATATCCATCTTTTCGCTCTACGATTTTTGATAATAATAAAGCACTAAATTTCAAAAGTGACAACGTTATGTCACGCTAATTGGTATTTTATTATTGTTGTTCATAAATATGAGGCGATAATAATGTAACAATTTTTTAAAATATATGTAGCATCTTACTAACAAATGGGTTAACCGAAAAATCTACGTTTTTACCATGGACCTATATTTGCATGCTCTTTAATAAACTTTAATAGAATTTTTCTTTAAAATAATTAGGGAGCCAATAATTGACCCCATTAAAAATTACATGGGATTTCCTGTGTCCCCCCGGCGATGCATCACCCGGTATGTTAAGTAACAACAAATGACCCCATCACTAAGTCACTCTCTGACACTTTGACCACTTTAAAATTATAGTTTTTTTTAAATTCCAATCTAGAATGCCATGACAACGTTGAACTGTAAGTGTGTTAAGTATCTAAGAATTAATTCTGTTTTTGATGGATACTTAATATAGTTTTACTTTGTCCACAAGTACATTTGTACATTTTCACTGCCTGACCATATTGCGAAGAATTTTTTTCTTTTTCTAGAAGAAACCAATTTAAAACATATAAAAGGCAAAAGGGTCAAAGAAGACCATACAAAAATAAAAGAAAATATGTATTGGTGGTTGTCCGACCATTGTCCGAAAATATATCGCTTATTACACACAACTCTGCAAAAGGTCTTGTTTGTTTAGGTACAAGCTTTACAACTGCACCTAAATATATTTTAAATAAACATAAAAAAATAAACTGACTTTTAGAAATAAATAAAACTCACTTAAAATTTAAAAGAAAATTTTAAAAAAATATGCCGGGTAATTAAATGTAATCTAAACTAATAAATGTTAATAACTAAAAAACAATAGTTATTTTTGTACCAAGAGCGTAAAATCGACCGCGGCTTAAAGTTGAAAGCTCCGCGAGGGCAACAAACAGCTGTGGGCGTAAAAGTGGTTTACGCTAGAGGTGCAAACAATATTTTTGTACGACTAAAATTAATATTCAAGAATTTTCTGTAGTTATTTTTTCTTTATTTTTGTTGAATATAGATTAATATTATACACCAAAAAAAACTGGTAGGACAAAATTTGCCAGCTTTTCATTTTCAAATTGAGTTCAGTATACTTTGAACATATGTTTAATTAAATAAATTTTTGTTTTACCAACAAAATATGGCAATATTTAATTTTATTATTGTTTCATAAATTTATAAATGTGGGCGTATTTGATACTTCTTGACCGGGCGTAAAAGTGTAATTTTACACCCGGTCGTACAAAAAGTTTTTATACCACTAGTCGTACAAAAAAGTTTGCATCATATGAAAGACTTTTTTATTATCAATTTTACAACTTTTTTGTTAACTTAAAATGTAATCAATATTGATTTTTTCTTTTTTAGTTTTACACAAAGTATATTTAAAAATATAAATTTTGCCAAAGAGAAAATTACATTTGTTTTTACAAATATCAAAAAATTTTATTAAAAAAAAAAAAATGTTAAGAATTATATATAACTTTTAAGTATGCAATCATGTTTAAAAAAAACAGAAATACTTCTTTTTAAATTGTTTTAGCGCTAACGAGCGTAACTGTGAGTTTATTCTGTTTTAACAGTTCTTAAAATTATTTTACACATACCGTTTTAAAAAAAATTGCACCTATGCATAAACTTAAATTTTTACTATTAACTAATTAAAAATTAACAAAATAAATGTAAATAAGCAATTTTGCATATTTAAAATTTATTCTTAATCCTTAACATTTTTTCTTTATAATAATTTTAGGTAATATTAAAAATGACAGTGCCTGGCTTTTAAGCAAAAGTCGAAAGTTTTTAGATACCTCGTATACCACGTAAATCACTAAAAAAATATTTAAGTAGTTGCCTAACTTTTATCATTTTTATTGCTGCCACTATCTTTTTTCAATAGTCTTTATTTAAAGAAAGTAGAATATACCAATAATTAAAAGCGATTTTTTCCATGTCTAGATAATTTAATTTTTAGTAGGGCGTAATAGAAAACATAAAGTGAACCCAAATTAGCGAAAATCATTTTATTAACGTTAAGTTACAACACAGTATAAGCTTTCTTCTAATATTAAAAAGAGTAATAATAAAATTTCCGAAAAAATAAAACATAAACAAAAATAGACATAACCACAAAAACAACTTTCACTGACTGCTCGCTCAGTGGCACAGTGTTGTCAGGTAAGTAGATCAAATTAAAAATCTCCCTCCTACCTTTGAGCACGCACTTATAGAGGCAGCCTTGCTGCTTGACCGTTCGACCTAAAGCGCCAGAGAAAAACCCTATAGATCAAATTCCTTCTCTCTGTCTTCGTGTACTCAAACAACTAGTTAAATCTTTTTTTTAAATCCCTTAATTAAACCTGAGGCTAATACACACTTTATGAACCCACTTTCTTTTATCCATTCATAAATAGAATCAGACCCTTCCGACGTTGCCAAATGCTTTCCATATTTTGCATGGTATAACTGACGTTTAGTAGTCGTTTTTTTCTTACTTTTAGGACTTTAGGTTATGCATTTACAATTTTCATATTTTTATATTTTTCTCAAAAATATGAGGAAAAATGTAATTTTTACTTAATTTTACATGTGATGTTCAGTTTCATTAACTCGTTTTACCAATTTTACCCCACCCAGCACCCCTTTTCACTCCCCGGTCCCGTAAGTTTGTTTACTGATATTTTTAAAAAACGGAATATTTTGGATAGGCGCCACTTACGTTTTATTTAGAAGAGTGTCTAAAATATGTAAGTATCAATAATATAAAAAACCCTAAAAATAGCAGAAAACCGTTTTAAACTATTACCGTTATTACCTAACCAAACCATACAATTTTTATTAATTGAGGGCCTTTTAAATTCCAAAATGATAAAAGTTATATAATGCTTCTAGGTAGGTGATTTTCGATGTAAAAATATTGTCAAAACAGTATAATATAGCAGTGAGAAAAAGTACATATCACACTAGTGTTACAAAGTAAAAATCACCCTAGTGTTGCAAAGTTCTCAATTGTTTTTTATTTTTCTGTAACAGACAAACTTTAATTTTTTTTTTGGTGAATAATTTGTGGTCGTAGGAAAAATAGTGTACAGTACTCGTGTGAAAATGACTTTCTTACACTCGTGGGTTTGTCGCACTCGGCTGACGCCTCGTGCTACAATATTTCCACTCGTGTGAAATTAGTCAGTTTCCACACTTGTAATGATTTTTTTAATGTATATTTTAAAACTTTTAGTTTCGACTATGAAAACAAATAACATTGGACCAAGAGCCATTTTTCACAACAAATCAACAAAATCTTTGAGAAATCTGTTTTTAGGCCCGATTGTTATTCTACCAAAGAAGCTTGAAATGGGTTTAAAAGTTTTAATACATTTTTGAATGAATATAAGAGAAAGGGTGCCACCATTCGGAAAACTTTATAAAACTGGGACAATGAAAGACCGTGGGAATACACAGATTTTCACTAAAGAAAAAAACTTTTGACAAAAAAATAAGAAAATAGATAAAATATTAAGAAAAAAACAGTTATTTATAATACCAAGAAAACAAGTTCAATATTTTAGCCAAAGGCTGTATTGCCTCCTCGACGCAAAGGGAAGGGAGATGATATACCGAAAGCTAAAACTAAAATTTTTCCTGTGTACTACCGATTTATTGTTGCACATATTATTAGACTTATCTCCTAAATTCAACTTATTAGAAAAAAATAACTATAGACACAATTGCTAAGGGATAAACTGCTAATCCATCAGTGTGCATTATAAGCAATTTAAACTTATTTTTAAGGAGCTATAACCGATCAAGTAAAAAATTGCTCAACTAGCCCCGCCCTACCCTATGTAAAACAATAATTACACCTAATGAGTTGTTGTTGAGACCTTTAAAATATATATTTATCAAATAGTTGTCAATGTAATATTGAGATTTGACATTTTTAAATTTAAAATTTGGGAGTTAGTGTAGTGTTTAATACTTATTTTGAATAATATAAAGATATTGTTGGTTGTTGAAGGAAACTAACGCAGTATATTTTATTAAATAAAATAAATATTTAGGATGATGCTTACTTTAGTTTAATTAAACAAAAATTTGCATTACTTTGACTCTTTTGTATGATATAAATTAATACATTTAAGAATACTTATTTCCATCTAAGGCTTAGTGTTAAAACAACATTAGTTGAATAAACAATACATTTGGGCGTTTATTGTATAGTAGTTCAATTCAACAACACAACAAAAAAGAATTAGTTAAATAAAATATTTAAAAAATGGCAATTATAGGAACGTTAAATCAAAAAAATTCTATTTTTTAGGATACACTTAAAAAATATATTATTTTGTTTTAGGCCTTATTTAAGCTGAACATAACTTTAAGAGGTCAATAAAAAATGTTGTCTTATCCAATTTAAATCTCTTTTGGTTTGTTACTAACATTTTTGATGATATATCAAAAAATATATTACGTTTTTACAAATTTAAAATCAACTTTGGAAAATAATACCTCAAATAAAACCTTTGACTTAACTTTAACCTAAAATGGAAACGATATTCGCAAATTTAAGATACAAGAGCATGCTTTGAATACTAAACATGCTATAAAGAACGAAAAGTGCTTGACATTTTAACAAAAGAAAAAGTTTACAACATACAATAAAACAGTTTAAAACGTAAAATAAATGATAATTTTTTGTAAACGCCAATACCTAGGTGTAACTTTTAAACAATGTTTATATGGACGTGTTAAATTATTCATGATATTATATTATTTTTTAAAAAGGAATAGGTATTTTGGTGGAAGAGATTTTGGGATTTACTACAGCGCTGCAGATTAATATACCGGAGGATACTTTGTACCCGGTTGAGTACCTCAACCAAATATGAGCTTCGTATACAGGGCCGATCATAAAAAACAAAAATATATCCATCAGAAATTGTCGAGTGCGTCAGATTAAGATAGGGTAAGCACAATAATTGCTAAACATATTATATTTCACTATTTTGACAATTTGAGAGTGACGTAAAGGAAACAAAGGGCTACAAAGAAAAACGTCAATTTAACATTAACGAGCATGACTCTTTTTCATTAAAAAAATAATAAATTAGGAATAACGAAAAATATCCAATCCGATACAACCAAAACGATTTTCACAAGCCGAAATAATTATAGTATTTTTTAACATAAGTATTTAAAAATCTATAGCCACTTCCCCACCGACGAAAAGGTATACACTATATACATTTTTTTCTTCCTATCATCTAAGCTTTGCAACCCAATAGGTCTCTATGACGATCGAGCAAATCTCCATTTAGCATCGTGGGCATCCCCTACTTTTTGAGAACGAGGACGACAAATAAATGACAGTCCTTGGATTTGAAGAAAAATTGAATAAACGCCCAACGAAGTGGGTACGGTATTGTTTTATAATTTCGTAGTATTACAGACTTCGTGGGGATTTGTAACATTATTGCTAAAGTATTTCTTGCTAGCTGGTGACTGTTTGAAACATTTTAAATGATTTCTTCCATAAAAGTAATTGAATTATTTGGATTTATTTAGTTCTTTTAACGGGTTCTTCCCTTTTGATTACTTGTATGGTCTTTTTTCGCATCTTTGTTCAATTCTATTTGTAATTTTCTTTCATGGTATGTATAGTACTTGTTAATTGTTAACAAGTATATTTATGCATGCATATTGTAATTCATACCCTTACGTACTCCCATACTTACATACATATTATATGGTTTTAGCTTTTCTTCGCATAATGACACGCGCACTTTAAAACTAATTTATTACATTAAAAACTATATTTAAACATACATATAATCTACCAAATTCTTTGTCTTAGATCGTAGAAGTTGAATATGTAACTTGCTCTGCTATAATTTAAACTTTAAAAAACTAAAAACCCTATAAAAAAATTTAACGCCTTATTTTATTAAAAAATATTCGTTTATAATTGTAATAACTCTGCTATAAATCTTATTTTCAATAAAAATTAGGTTAAGGTAAGTTTTGAAACTGGTTATTTTTTCTTTATTTTAAGCTTTTCCAGAGTTATTTTACTTAAACTTAATCCAAGTTATAATCCAAAATCTAAAATTAAAAATTTGCCAAAATGTCGTTATTTTTGCAAATTTTGCAATGTTTTTGCACTTTTTTACCATGTCTCCGGATATAACAATCTGATTGATGTTTATCAAAAGGTCGTTTTGTAGATTTTTATTTAAGGAAAAATAATGTCTTCATCTCTTTTAGTTTAGGAGCTAGAGCCTTATAAACAATTTAATTATTTATAACAAAATCCCGTCACTTTCGACGTAAAAGCAAGTTTGAAATTTAAATTTATTTAAAATTTATATTTATGGTTAAAATACATGGGAATACACTTTGAAATTCCGTGGACTTTGACAGGCCACGAAACAGCCGTGGCTCCTAGACTATAAGCAGCACAGTAAATAGTGGATGTGATTAGAAACATATAAATTGCAATGCCTGGGGAGCATTAAGTAACATACCTACGGATAAGAGAAACCATGGCATGTTAAAAATTTCGTACCGCTTTTGCTGCAGGCTTGCGGCAGGCTTGTCATTGTTGCCAGTTTACACTTTAAATACGTCGGTCGAAGCCACGCCTCGTGTATCATCAGCGGTGTGGAGACACGTAAGCTTACTGAAATGACTAACTGGCGGTATTTCAACGAGAAACGAATAAAATTATATTGGGAGTTTTCGCATGACCTGTCCTTAAATCCGCTATTCCATGATAACTCTTATATTTTCCTTACTCTATGCTGGGGAGTCAAAATAAACCCTGGTCTGTAGTTACAGGTTAATGCCATGTATCTTTGAAATCATCGCTTTAAAAGTAAAGTTAGAACTGGTTTAGACCGTTATATTTTAGCCTTTAGAATTTATTACAGCATTTTTTCCGCACCATTTAGAGACGCCTTGTATTTAATTCGTAAAAAAATATTTTAATTGTTATTACCAAGATAAACTATTTTCTCTTAAAATACAACATAAACTGTTTAAAACTAAATATATGTATATATTTTTTAACAAAAATGCTTTTTTATACACTTTAATAGATCGGTATCTAGTTTTCCTTTCTACTACAATAAATTTAAATAATAAATAAATTCAATTTGACCACTTGTGTTCACTTAATAAAAATCAACCTAATCAGAAAATCTAGATACCGTAAATTGAAGACTTTGGAAAAACATTTTGGGCGAAAATAACATTTTCAATTAGTCTTGTTCTCTTAATGAAGGCCCAGGGATTGGTGCAAAAATCGTACAAGTCCGGATCATATTAACGTCGCTATTAAAATTTTAAATACTGCTGACGACATATTTGGAGCAAAAATTGGACAAGTTCAAAACATATTAACATCGGTATGAGAAATTTGGACATAGTATACGACATAGTTTGAAGCAAAAGCGGACAAGTCTAAATTGGTGTGATTTTTACACCAAACATCTAAATTATCTATAGATGGCGAGATACCAGGAAAAAAATCTTTATACTAACTGTTAGATCTGCAGTCTAGTGGTTTTTGTTAAAAACCCAAAACAGTTTTACCTGGTTAATTTTACTCAGGATAATATAACGGTTTTATCGAATATTTTAGGCCCCTATTTTAAGCTTTATTTTCTAGGATGAACAAAACCTCCAAGTTTGCTATTTCATATAGAATTCTGTTGAAATCTGAAGGCGTTTTCTCATTAACAAATATAAGTCTGCAGCAGTTTTTTCTCATTTAAGTCAACAAGAATAAAGTATAAGTTGCTAAGGTTTTAGTTTAGAGATATGTTGTGAAAGTGAATAATATTTTAGACGATGATACTTGAATTTTAAATAATTCAGAAGAACCCATTTATGACCAAAACTCTGTTTTTTTTTATTTGATTACCATTTAAATGTGTGTTTATTGTTATTAAAAATATATTTTTATAAACTTTTGTGGCTCATGATGCTTTTCCTTTGTAATTTAGAATAGACGCCTAATTAAACCAAATTATGGCATTTATAAGAACTGTAAAAACAAAAAATATTTGTTTATAATACTATACTTCAAATGCTATACACTTTTCTTTGAATTTCCAATAATTTTGAAATCTAGACTTGTCCGGTTTTTTACCTCAAGGTCTTCAATTCCTTTGTTAGTTGTTTAAATTCATGTCTCACCTAATTTAAAAATTATTAGTTTTCGCCTAAATTTTATAAGAATTATCAACGATAAATATTTATCTTAAATTTAAATGTGACTTATCAGGTTAAATTATACATTGCTGATGTCGTTGACAAAGATAAATTATGAAACACACGCACAAGTGTCTTTTAGTTCTTATGGGTTTGACAACAGAGCCTTCAGGTAAGCGACATCCTTAAAAATGTATATACAACTACCACAGACTTTTGAGGCTAAAATTTGACGATTTAACCAAACCTACCCTAATTCAAAACTGGGGAGTTTCAGAAATGCCAGAATGTTAAAAATGTAGTCTTGTTTTAGTTTTTTATAAATAATTATCTTAATAACAGACATGTATTGTCACTAAGTTGGGCGAGAAGGGGTTTTGGAAGGTGAAAAATAAGAATATGCTATCAATTTTATTGCTATCTTGAGAGGGCGCTACCTGCAGTATCTTGCAGAATTAAAAAAAAATAAAATTAGCCACTCTGTATGTAACTTTTTTTTACAATGTTTTTCTAAAGCATATTTTGCACAAAAAGTTATACCTGGTAAATGTTGATTTAGACAGTCATTTCTAGGATATCTGGATTTTAAAAAACCACACTCTGTATAGTTTAGACCTGGCCATACAGGCAGTGATATTTTTAAATCCATATATATAAATTACGGCAGCTTAAAAGAAAGTATATATTGTATATTAAGTATACATTTTTTCATGTCAAATATGTTAAAAGATAAAAACTTTTATTTAAAGTTTACTTACAGAGTGCCTCAAAGAAGTTGTACTACAATATACCGCAGGTGGTGTCCTCTAAAATAAACAATGAAATTAATGAGCAGATTTATATTTCTTACCTTTTATAACTAATTTTTGTCGAATAATATGACAATACAACTATTATTACCAAAATTATATATATAAAAATTAAAACCGGAATAAATGTTTAAGACCCAGTACCCTTAAAATCACCCATTTCTTGATGTAGGTAAGTTGGGTTAGATCGTCATAGTTTACCCTCCGAAAACCTAACCTTTCTTATGAAATAAAAAATTGCAATAAGAACCACTTTTTAAAATTTGCCCCAAATTTTTATTATTAATTGACCAAATTTGTTGTTAAAAAGTTTTTATTATTTAAACAAAATAATAACCCATATAAAGTTTTTTTTCCATATATTAAAAAAAATCTAATAAATTTATCTAGATGCTCTCGTTTCCATAAAATATTAAACCGGATTACAAAACAAAAAGTTAATAATCTTAATGCGGCAAAATTTAATTTAAAAATGCGGAGCTTCTCCACTTAACGCTATGGTAATTGATTTATGTGCGGTCGTTGCAAATGAAACAATTTTAAAAAATACGTTTTACTTAATAAAAAAGCAATAAGATAAAATTATTTAAATCTTTTCAACGCAGTTATTTGGGCTTACTAAAAATAGGGCAAAATATTCGAAATTATATTAAATGCTAACAGAACCATGTTCGTTTTTACATACCTTTAATAATAAATTGAATTTGTTATTTTTTTACAACCACCGTTGTCAACAAAATATACGTAAAATTCTGTAAATAAACTTGACAAACGTGACAAAAAACAATAATTTTAAAACACAGGATTTAATAGTCCGTAAATTTATTGGTAGATTTGAACGCGATTAATTAAAAAAATAAAATGCTTTGATTTTATTACAGGTCAACTCTTTTTTTTGTCCAGGGCTAATTTTTTATTTTTTTAAAACTGAACTGTGTAGTATAATAAACGGTAAAATCATGTAGAATAAAGGAAAAATATTTTAAATTTTAGTCACTGGCACTAGCGAAAAATATGATTTTTATTGTGCTTATTTTTTAAATAATTTAAAAAATATTGTTAATCTATAAATTATATATATATATCAAAAATATTCAAAACCAGGAGGTTATTGGGGATGCAGTCATAATAATTATTATAATAATTATATAACCTCCTGGTTTTGAATATTTTTCTTAACTAGTCAGTCACGACTACTCCCACCTTTATATATATATATATATATATATATATATATATATATATATATATATATATATATATTTGAATCAGAAGTTAATTTAATTTTTTCTAAATATTTTAATGTATACAGGGTTGCTCACACAAGCGTGCCGATATAAAGTTTATGTTTTTTTAAATGGATCACCCTGTATTTTATATTTTTGTTAGATTTCTTTTTACATTCTAACTAATACTTTTTGTCATATGCTATATAGGGTTATATCTTCAAATGTATGAAATATCAAAGTTCCTATTGGAAAAATAGAATTTTTTTATAAGGCTGCCATTTTCCCATTTTCGAATATTGTTAAAGTTGCGTGTGCAAGCAATTAGCTATTACCTTATATTTGAACACCATATTTTTAAAATAAATTTTGATTTTTGGCAACCAACAGTGGTAAATTTGTTGCATATGGACAAAGAATAAATTTATAAAAACGTCCCTTTAAAATATCTAAAAACTATTTAAAAAGCAATTGAGTTTAGAAATAATAACAACACTTAATTATATTATTTTTGATTTGTTTAAATTAAAAATAATTAAAAAGTGAATAACAAAAAACTTAAATTTTTATATAATATGTTTTTACCAGGGACAAAGTGTTTTTGCGCTTGGGCAAATAAAAGTTGATTGACCCGTACTGTATTTTAATTAAAAAAATTAATTGCTGCTTGAAAAAATGTAAAAAAACTGAAGCATTTTATATCCATTTTTAATTGATGGGACCTTAACTGGAAATTAGTGTATAAAGTGATATTTTTTACGAATGTAAGTTTAACGGCATGAGCCGTCGGACGAGGACCGCATTTTTATAAATATAAAATTCATAATTTTAATTTTTTACTTATCCTAATTTACTATTAATATTAAATTTTAATATCTTTTACATAATTTATTTTTAAATTTGCCTAAAAATTTTAAATCTGGTGATACATAAACTAAAATAGGTAATGGAGGAATTTACAGTAACGTCGTGTTTACAGTTACGTTGTATACGTTTATACTAAATTAAATTCGGTCTGACAGAACATATTTTATTTTTGTGTTTTTATGCTCACACTAAAAGAGATTTAATACCATGTAAAACAACATAATTTGTTAAAAAATATTTATTAGTTTTCTTAGTTATCCAAGTTTCTGGTTGCCAAGGGATTGACAATACGATTTTAAATACCCTAATTCATTAATAACGTTTCATTACACAAGTGAGTTATGCTACCTATGAGTCACGCAAGAAAACTTTCAAGTCCGAAGGGCAGAAGAGAATTTTTTTATCTTACATATGTAATAACTAACGCATCGATTAAAAAAAAATAACCAACACTTTTGTAGAAATAGTGTTTAATATAAGCCAAAAATGATTTGAAAATATCATTTATTATTTTTTGCTTTGTCATTGTCAACAACAGCAACAAAATTTTGTATTTTTTTAAACAAGTTGTGGTTGTTATATATTTTGTTCGTAAAACGGGATTGTTTAAGTCACTAGTGAGCTAAAGTACAATTTACACACTCCTAAAATCTAATCAATATTGGACATATTATAATATGTAAGTGTTCAATAAAAATATTAATTAGTTACCATAGTTCTATTATCCAAGTGTCTGTTTGCCAAGGGATTGGTAATGGGAGTTAAAATACCAAAATTTATTATGGGGGTATTCTAGTCTAGAAATTTGTACCATGCTATCAGTTACGCTGCCTAAATCTTAAAGTAAATCTTTAAACGCGTTTTTCTTAAACTACCTTTTTCGATACGCCACGATATCTCATGTTCTAATCAACCGATTTACTTAATATTTAGCATGAATATTCTTTAAATATCTCTCTATCGCGTAAACCAACAAAAACTAATATGAAGGAAGTTGAAGAACTAGTTAAAAAAATCGACTTTTTTGAGCAGCCGCTTTTTGTAACAAACAAAAAACTTTTTCTTCAGTTTTGGTGGTTCAGACCATAACGACAATCATATAATTTAAAAATTTGTCAATTTTTATTTTTTAATCACCATAACAGTAAAAATCATGGCAACGAGGATATGGCGTTTTTTTTATCACTTTCCCTTAAGGAGGCATAACTTTATAAATAATATTTTTTTATAAAGAAATAATAAAAAATGGATAGTAAAAATATCAATACTTTTTTTTATTCATTGACCAAAAATGCTCGTAATTCGGATCTCTAGGCTAAAAGACACCCTTAAAAAATATTACTTGCTAACGAATTTCTGCTTGCTTTCCGAAAGACACACTCTAAAGCCAACCACTCTTTTAAGGAAACGACTAGGATCACAGTTATAAAAAAATAGCAACCCGTCGCAATTTATTACTAAGAATGCGAACTTACCGACAGTGTACATACTAAAACATTTTTTTCTTCTTTTGATTTTATGTAATACCGGTAACTGCCGAAATTCTGTGGGGTAACATCCCGCAGGGTCGCAGACATCTCGCATAGTCCCGAAAAACAATGGTGAACAAGCTATAATTTTTTTCGGATAGGGGTGTATGCAGGTTTGAAAACAAACTATAGTCCAGATCGCTCTTAACATGCGGGTATATCAGTTAATCAAAGACAAACTTTTGTAGTTACAATCCATTTTAACTTGTTTATTAATACCTTTTAAATGTATCGCGTAAGTTAAATGAAACAGATATATGCAGGTCTTTAAAACAAAAAGGAATACAATTATAAATATAAGTGGCTCCATTACAATCAAATTAAAAGGATTTTGATTAATGGATGACATTTAATGTCAGTTTGATAGTTTAAACTAAAAATTATAAATATACAAAGTTTTTCTGTTCATTTCTTTATCTGCAAACGAAAAAATAGTTTAAAGTCAAAATATTTATTTCAAAAAAAAAACAAAAAATAAAATATCCTGGAAATATAAAAGAAGAAGTAGCTACAGCTTTTTAAGTTGGTTATACATGACAAAAACGCGATCTTATTTGAAAACAAAAAGAAAAAAGATGCCCATGGAAGAAGCGAGACTAGTGATTAAAGGGAATCTGTGAAAATAAAAATAAGGGACATTACTCTTAAATTACATAGACTAAAATATAACACAGTGGTTTTAAAGGTTAGTTTAAATAAACGATGTATATTAGTTTATGTGAAAGCTTCATTTCTTCATTTTTATACATTCTCTGAATTTTCCGATTTTTGGCTTCTTTCGTTTACAATTTTATTTATAAGATTACTACTTTTTATATAATAATTATAAATAATTAAGCTGTTTCTTCTGTTACATTATTTTTTATTTTCGTTTAAAAATTAATTATTGTTTTATTAAAACAACGTTTTTTCATTTGTTAGATATTAGGCTATGCTTAAATAAAATAAAAAGTACAATAGACTTTTATTTGAGGAGTTTTTACTACATGTACAAGGTGAGCCAAATTTGACACTTTTTGTAGAAAACTCATGTTTCTGTATGTTCTACACAAAAACTAACTTCCATTTGCAAGACTCAAATTTCAAGCCAAACTTACACACCAAACTTCTTCCATTTTCTTTAATCCTTCATTACTTTTTTTTATTTTTAAAGTAATTCTGTGAAAACATATCATCGGTCATGTAGGTGCTAGAATTAGATTTTCACGTTAAATATTTCTATATTTTTTTTTAACACAAAACTAACAAAAAAAGGTCTGATTTCGGGACCTTAATTTAAATAACTCTCCATTTTGTCTTTTTTTTATTTTTCAATTCTAGCACTTGGGATAACGACACTAATACTGATTATTATTCAATTTTATTTTTTGTTTTTGGCGAGAGAGCCAAATTTAGTTCCACCGCCTACAAAACATATTTTGAGGAGTGTAACTTCGGAACATTTTTCTTTATCTTTTTGTATTTTTTTTAACTTTATAATTGTTTAAATGAAGTTAGAAAATATTTCAAGTTTATTTATTGTTTTATAGAGAGACGATTTAATGAATGCATTTGCCCAGCATGTTTTAAAATTTAAAGTAAGACTTAAAACGTATGTTTTTAGTTTTTGGACCAATAAATTAAAATTTAATAATAACGACATCGAGATATAAACTTTTTTTTAATAGGTACACATTTTGGGGTGTTTAGGTTTTAAGTTTAAGCTTTCGGCAAACAGCGAGTGGATCGGGGGCATTAGCGCACCATAGACGCATTAAAACACGTTGTAATAAATTAAACACGCACGTCCCGTCCCATGGCTGCCTCGCTTGGCGTATTACGCCCATGCCTCACTACGGCCCCATCCATGCTTGCTGTTTGCCGGATTCTTTCTGATTTGACCACCACGTTGCGTCCATGCTACGTTCATGTCCCGCTACTGTCCCGTCTCGCTTGCTGTCGGTCTAAAGCTTTACGTAAAAGCATTTGGTTTGTTTTTCCTTGTATTAAGAGAATTCTGTATTAAACTATTTTTTTATATTCTATTTTAAATTACTGGTAAAATTTTCTGCTGTTTGCAAACCTTTTAATTTTTATTTACCCCCTTAAAAGGTAAGAAATTCCATTTATTAGTTTTTTTATATGTTTTTTATTAAAAATATATTTTTGCCTAATTCAAAAGCACCCGCATTTATAATGTATGTAGCTTATTGTCTCCAACAGCTTTCTGTTATATTAATTTTTGTCCTTTCTTCCCGACAACAAAATATTTTATACGGTTGTTTAACTAGCACGAAAAATATAAATCAATCAACTCGACGTAAACTGAATATTTTTTGCATTTTAAAATAAATTACTGCAGTATTAGATATATTAACATATTTTGTTTTGTTATTTTGCATTTAATATTTGTAAATATAGTATAAGGCGTATTCTGGTCCGGAGGCATGAATTTCAGGTAACGTTTTAAAGCGCTGTTAAATAAGAAATTAATATGTTTACCAATTATTTTTATAGGTAAGTTATTACCATTTTAAGAATACAGAAAAAAATAAAAACAAGCAAAAAGTTAAAAATTCAAAAAATTAGCAGCAGATGAAGTGGAGGGGTTTCAAAAATTGGCACGTGTCCATGCCTTCGATTCCAACTCTCCTAAGGTTATTAATCTAAAGTAATGCTACTATAGCCTGGACTAGACAAGAAAAATTTAAAAAAATTAATTGTTTTAAAAAAATCGAAATGATCAAAAGGAGTGATACAATTTTTTTATAAAGACCGTCGCCATTTTGTTATTTTTTTTCTTTGCCATAGTTGTTAAAGTGGACACGTACCAATTTTAAGACCCTCTACTTCAATAGCTGCCAATTTTTTAAATTGTTAGCTTTTTATTTTTCAGTATTCCTAAATGTTAATGAATACCTTATAAAAATATAAGATTGAACATATTGATTTCCTTTTTGACCATCACTTAAAAAACTACATAAAATTCGTGCCTCTAGACCAAAATACCCTCTTAAAACACCTTTTACATAATAAATTTTAATGTATTATCATATATGTTTTTAAATTATTATATAACATTTAAAAACACATTTTTTTTCGGTGGTATACAAGGTATCTCAAAAAATATGAATTTTGTTCCAGAGAAAAGTACCTTTATTTTGGAAAATATCAAAAATTATTATAAAGAAAAATGTTTGAAAATAAAAATATCTTTTAAAAATGCAAACCCGTGTATGCAACTTTTCGCTGTTTTGACAGTTTCAGGCTTTCTTTGGTCATTAAAATTTGTAATAAATAGTTACAAATGTACCAATTTAAATTTATATTATTTTATCATTCAAAATTAAAAAGATATATATTTTTTAAATGTATGAGTTCTCATATTTAAGAGGATTTTTAGCTCTAAACATTTTTTCTTTTAATAACTTTTAATATTTTAAAAATAAAACAGTAACTAAGTAGGTAAGTAAGTGCCACCGAAATTGACTTTAGGCATCTAAGAACTTCAATTATTTAGATGACAAACCCCAATATTAAGTATTAATTTAAACTTACACTTATTTAAAAAAATATATATTACTATTCCATCTCTCTCTCTCTCTCTCTCATTAATCTGCTATTATTTTTAAGATATTAATTAGATATTAATAATAAAACGCCAGGCTGCCCTGAAAATAGCAAAGAAAAAGTATTTTTTAGTGTTTATTAATAACATCAAAAATAGTAGGTTTAGAGGTAAAATATAAATTTACAAAAAATTTTAAGAAATAGTTGAAACGTTTTAATTTGGGGATTAAAGTGGTAGTTTTTATTTAAATAATTAATAGCTCTTTACGTTACTAGACTGGAAAATGGTATGTTCACGGGTCGACGGAAAACATTTACAGGAGCGAGCCGTAGGCGAGTCCTGTAGTTTTGAGGAGACCCGTAAAGATTATTTCCGGTCGAGTATCGTACATATTTTTTTTAATTGACCGGAAAAATAAACTGTGTAAATTTTTAGTGTTATATTTAAACGACAATAAGGACGCTGCTTCAATTATTTCATCTGGATTTTCCATGTCTGACTCCATTTTGGCAAAATGATGCTTTCTTTACTTTACAATATCTTGAACTGTCAAAATAGTAGCAATTGAACTCTGGACAATTTTTGTCATGGCTAACAGGATTTTTTTTTGATATCAGGGACCGGAAAGTAAATGAGAGACCGGAAAGTAAACTAAGGGACCGGAAAGTAAAATAGTCCTGTAAAATAGCATTTTCCGCTTAAAAATTGAGTGGAAAATTCAACTTTTCCGGTCAATTAAAAAAAAGTTCTTTACTGTCGAAAGTCTATTTCTGTGGCACGCCCGCTTTTCCGTCCTTTGCTAGTGTAAAAGTCCTGTTACGGTTAAATCCGAAATAATATTTTTACGGTGGTAGAATATAAGATTTGTTTTTCTTAACAAACATGTGTTAAAAAAAAGCTATTAAAATTTTGGTTAAAGTGACATTTTTAAACGCCATTATATCGAAAATTAACAGATATAAGTTTATCATGCGGTAAATATATTATCTTGGTATTGCCCGTAGAATTAATTTAAAGAAAGATATACAGTAACCGCCAGAAATTTTGAACCATATGGAAAACTTTTTCATTTTTGGTTTTTCAAAAAAATTATTCTAAATTAAAATCTTTGCTTACAGCGAAACTTACAAAACATTAATTAAAATGAAAATAAACCGTAGCGTATACGAGGTAGGTACAAATTAACGAATATGACACAGGAGAAAGCTATCCTAATTTCTGAACTTAGGGAAAATTATTATTTGAAAAACTTGTTTAGAAATAAAAGTTATGTTATATTTTAAATGCACAGCCTTACATCAAAAAATTGGAAGAAAAACTTACTTTTCCAACTTACCCCGTATAGAGATTAGATCGAACTAAATTAACTGTCGTAAGTTATCCTTGTTTCCCTTAAATTTCGAAAAAATGTCAAAGCTTTATTATTCTAAAAGCATTTTAGTACATTTAGATTAATCTAAAAGACGTAAATTTTTGCTTTTTTGTGGATTAGTAAGGCCAAACCTTAAAAGCCCCTTCAGAATAATGTTTCACGTCATTTTTATCCTATTAAAAACAGTTTAACTTTTAAAAACATAAATTTATTTTAATGATTCTCTATTAAAATGTTCTAAAAATTAAACTTTATTATGATTATGGTAATAAGAAAAAAGTTCATAGAATTTAAAAAATATATATATTTTGGGATTAATCTAAAAAAACGAACTTATCTTCAAAAATTTATAAATGCGAAGACATTTTTATAGGGCAAAAATAATGTCGCACATAATTCTAAAGGGTTTAAAGTTGGGTTGTTTATTGAAATGATCAAAATGTACTTAAATGTTTTAAGAATAACAAAGCTTAGACATTTTTTTGAAATTTAAATACAATAGGGATGATTTACGGCATTTAATTCTATTTCGATCTAATCTTTAAACTGGGTTTACAAGGTTTCCAAATATTATTTTCAAAAAATAAAGGTAGTTTTCTCTTGTATTATATTCGTTAATTTGCACCTGCCTCGTATACGCTATGGTTAATTTTTTTTATGTTTATAAGTTTTGCTGTATGCAAAGATTTTTCTCAAAATTAAAATTTTTGAGAAATCAAAAATAAAAAATTTCCATATGGTTTAACATTTCTGGCGGTCACTGTATAGGGTGTTTCATTTAAAATAGCAAAGTTAAAAGCAATTCCGGTTAAACCGAATGTGTTACATAAAATCTGATACATTAAAAATCTGTATCATATTCAAACCATACACCCTACCAAAATTTGAGTAACACTTAAAAAAAAATTTGGCTTGCTACTTATTTCGTGGGCACCTGGTATTTTTACAAAAAAAAGCAATTTAAAAAAGTCGGACTGACCCTTAATTTTAAATTGAAAAGCGTTTTAAAATAGTCTTTTTACTTTTGTTAGCTAAAAACATTTTAACTTTAAATAGTGTGGCAAAAACTTTAAAGAGACAACAACTTTTTTGTATTTAAAATCCTTACCCTTTTGTCTTATAATTTCTAACAAATTTAAAATTCACCACAACAAATGTCGCCAGTTTTATTGTCGCTTGAGCTTAACTTTATAAAGCGATTTAAGAAGCATTTGTACTTTTTTAAATTGTTAATTAAATATTAAGATCTTTCTCCTATCACTGTCTTATACACGTTTAGTCTAATCAAAGAGTTGATGGCAACAGCAAGTAAAGCAACGAAAAATCGGGACCGATGTGTCATCATATTGTTGCAAAGTATTTTTTCTTGACGAGGTATCGTCGACCGGGGTATGTTACTCAGATGTGGTAGTGGACACTTATGTATAGGCGATAAATGGAAAAATCACTTAAAAATTTAGTATTATTAATATTTGGAATTAACCAAAATACAACTTTACCAGCAAATAGCACCTAAATACTGCGTAAATCCTGTTTCTTAAAATGTACTCGTAGCAGTTAAGAATAAAAATACACAGTATGGATGGAGTCTATTTAGGCACGCAGCAGTGTGTCAAGACAAGTTTATACGCGCCGAATCGAGTGTAATAATATGCTGCGTCTAGTCTTGCAACAATTTGCCGCGCCGAATAGTGCACCACATGACACCACATAGCGCGGACGTGGACGAAATTCACGTTGTTTCAAGGGCTTGGCGAATGATTCTGGGGTGATTCAGAGCTTGTCGGTTTTTGCAGTCATTTTACAAAAAGTTTTTTTAATTGTAGCGTTTGAACCGTTACATGTAGATATTTGGAACTATCCCAAAATATGTGTTATTATATTTGCTATATAACAGAAATATACATGTTTCCATACAAAGAACTTTTAATACACTCTAAATAATCAATGAAAACTAATGTTGTTGATGCGAGACTCGAGTAAAACTCCAAGTTTCTATTGCATACCACTAAAAATAAATATTACAAATGTTATATATTAAAAAGTTGTTCTTGCAACAATTCTGTACCCTTCCATTGTGTTTGGTTGTGGGCTTTGCCGCAAAAAGAATGGGGATCTAACTGAGTGCAAAGTTTTGTAAAGAACGAAACAACACTATAAACAACTTTGTTTTATTGAATACCTATAACAATTGCTCTTATTTAAAAATGTGATGTATTAAAAAAGGTTATTTCCGGTTAGTGGTTTTTATTAAAATACAAAAAAAAGGTTTAAATTTAGTGAATGGCTTTATAAAATGACTAATTATAACTAAAAGCAATGGTTATAGGTATTCAACAAAACAAAGAATACTTGTTTATAATGTTGTTTTGTTCCTATAAATACATACTTGGATTTTGTACAGCACTTTGCACTGAGTTGGATCTCCATCATTTTTGCGGCGAAACCCACAGCGAAGCATAATTAAAGGGTACAGGAATATATTAAGAATTTTTAAAAAACAACTTTCTGAGATGTGGCACCTAAAATATTTATTTTTCAGTAGTAAGCAATGAATAACTTGGAATTTTATTGTAGTCTCGCATCAACAACATCAGTTAAATTAAATATATGATATGTAAACAACAGAAGTATAACTATATACCATCAGATTGCGCTAATATTCTCGATTTTAATAAAAAATGAATATTCCTTGTTTAATTTCTGTACCTTCCAATTTTAGTATTAAACATGGCTTACCTTTTCACATTTTTGTTTTGTGTGGGATTTCCATACCACGGTTTTTCCCTAGGCCTCGATGTGTTTAAATATTAAACTTGTAATTATTTTTTTATGTTTAAATACTCTTGATCCTGTGAATTGGTTTTATGAGGATGTTTATCCTAGAAATTGTGTATCTTGTAGCTTTAAAGTTTAAACATTATTATAATATGTAAAGTGTGTCCTAGGATAGGTGTTACCAGAGGATAAATAAACAAAAAAAATTAAATTTTAAAACAAAATTTTAGAAAAACTTTTCGCACGGTCCAAAACTAACAAATGCAAAATTTTAATCCAATTGGTATTATACAGGTTAAGTTATAACTAAAAATATAAAAATGTCCAAGAACTAACTACGTTTATCTTTAAAAATAGAAAAAAACTATAAGTAAATGTTGTAGAAAAATAAATTTTATGTTAAAATTTGAAGTTAAAGCATGAGAGTAAAACAAAATTTAATTGTCTTCTTTTTAACATTACGCATTACAACCTAAATAATGGGCCAGAGAGAGCAAAATTTAAAGAAAAAATATTAATTTTAAATATTTTTTAAAAACTCGATGCCCTTGAAGCCAAGTATCTTATAAACTGTTAATGCATATTGTTAAAAATTTACAAAAATATTTTTGTTTTTTTGATTCTTTAACGTTTAATTATGAAATAAAATTTAATTCTTCACAACATTTACTTATATTGTCTTATTTTTTTAAATAAAGAAAATTTACTCTTCGTTACTTTTCATATTTTTCGTTATAACTTGCCCTGTAGATTACCAATTAAAGTAAAATTGTGTATTTATTAGTTTTGAACCATGCAACCAGTTTTCTCAGAAGGACGTTTAAAAATTCCAATATTTTTGATTCATTTGTCCTTATGTAACACCTATCCTGGGACGCATTCTATATTAATTTAGTTTTAAAGATAATAAAATATTATTACTATTTAATAATTTTCTTAAAAAATAAATACTGTTCGGAAACACCTCGTATAAAAACACGTGTCTTCGTTTTTATACCTTTATTAACAATGGAACGTAACTATGGTTACAACAACGACAAAATCTTCACTTGTCAATGTCTCGAAGTTTACAGCAGAGTAGTCGAATCTATACTAACTGATCGGAGGTTTCCCGTCGCCCTTTTATAGTATGGTAGAAGAGTAAAGAATGATCTAGAATCTTCGAGAAATATCGTGAAAATTCCATAGTACAGGATGGCATAAAAGTTCTTAATGAATAATTCGGGCGTTTTCGGAAAACTTCGAAAGTGATGAAAGAACTTGGAAAAATTAAGGTAAATTATTTAAATAAATTAACAAACTAAATTAAATGATCCTAACTCTCTAAAATGCTATAACCTAAACACATTTTTGAGTTTAGAGTCTGTAACAATACTTAAAAATGTTAACACTAAAATATACATTATTCCAAAAAAGTGCTTTTTTAAATAAAAACTTTTAGATTCAGTGTAATCCCTTGAGTTTGTTGGAAGACTGTTGCCATAAAAGCTGTGTGTCTACAATTCTAAATAGTTGTTAGTTTGATATCATAAATTTTCTTTACATTTAAATGAAAGAGCTTAAAATAAATGTAACCGGTTTTATTGTCACCCTGGGTGTAACTAAAGGCCCTTTTAAAAGCAATATTTTAAATTTTTAGGAAATGCATTTAACAGAGTTTACTTTGTTTTCTAAGAATTTAAATTTTACCAAATATAATTTGGCTTTTTTACAAAATAAGGATATTTATTAAACAATTCTAGAAATTAAACTTTTTATATATTAATAAATTTATCTGCTCTTGCTATAATATATTAAAAATATATATTTTAAGACTACATTTTTGAATACAAAAATTTTTTTTGAGTTACATTAAAATTGAAAAATTAAAAGTTAAATTTACTCGAAGATGATTGCAACATGTTACTTTATACTTATTGGTAATCATAATTATCGGTGATATTCTAAAATAATAATAATCCTGCACTCGTCAACAATAATTATATTAGGGTTGCATACCAATAAGTATATTTATTATTTAAGAGCTAAAAAGCCCTTCATAATATAATAAACTTATTATTTTAAAATGTTTATTTTTTTCAGCCAAATAATATTTTATAATGTATATGTTGCAGGCAAATGGATATTTTAGGCAAATGGTTTCTGCCTAAGCAAATGCCTTTTGGCTAGGCAAATGACTACATGAAATTAATTTTTATATAAAAGCCATTTACCTAGGTTAATGCATTTGCCGGGGTATATTTGATAACAAATTAGTCGTACAGTGAGTTTTCCAGACTACAGTAAAAAGCAAGAAAACGTGTTATTTGATTGGTTGAAAGCGCTAAAGACGGACATGCAAAACTGTCACATTGATGCGGTCATGGTTAGTTTAGGTTAGTTAATTTTTTTCTTTTTTAATTTGCTTTATAAAACAAAATATTTAACAAACTAGAACTAACCATGACTTCTCTTAATGTGACAGAAATATTTCTATTTCCATTTGCCTAAAAATTGCTTAGGCAAATGGAGTTAAATTGCCTGCGACATATACACCAATAGTCTGAAAATTTACTTTTTAAATGAGATGTTCATTATATTATGTTTCTTTCGATAAAAATAATTCTTTAATTTGTATTTTAGATAGCATAAAATAATATTTTTGTTCGATTAATAAATATAAAAATTTTAATAATTTGGTCTCGGTATAATACGTTACTTAGGCAAAAGGTGAGGATGTGGAAAAAATATTCCCGACCACGGGTGAAAAAGTATTTTGTCTAGCAACGCCTTAAGTCTACTAAAATAAAACATTTTGGAGATAAGAAAACGTTTTGAAAATATGTGGTCAAAGAAAAGAAATTTGTTTTATTACCAATCATGTATGTAATGTAAACATTTTTGATTTTTCAAAAGTTTAAAAGTGCCGCTTTTTTACTTTTACTTTCGGCCCACGGAATAAAAGTTAAGTTAATACCCAGAGCTAAAAGTAAAAGTAACCAGTCGCAAAAATTTAAAAATTTGACATATTGCCTGATATTTTAAGCTGTATTTATAGATTGACGTTTCTGTTTTCGTTTGCCATTTGACGTTTCAGTTTTTGATATGGTATATGAAAACGGTAAACAGAAAATATAAATTGACAAATAAAAAGTTGTTGTTCTCATCTTCTTACTGAAAAAGTCAAACAGAAAACGAAAACAGAAACGACAATCTATAAATACAGCTTTAGACATCTTTGTGACACCTTTACACGCGATAATTGTGCTGTGGCGTAATTATTTGACAAATTAAAAATCATTTTATTTTATACTGTTTAGTATATCCATTTACCCTGTATTAATTTGGGGCCATTAATTTGCCCATTACGGTACCTGGTACCGTAATGTGTTGCCTAGCAACGCTGTCATGTATCATTATAAATGTCCACGTGATCATTGTTGTTATGCCTTGATTAATGTTATTTTTGGATGCCAAAATGGCGTTACCCATTTAATACTATTTAGGAATTTCTACTTTTACTTAAAATATTTTTTTTACCAGTTTTAGTAAATAAAAATAATTGGATTACTACAAAACAAATTTCTTATTACATTTTGTAAAGTATTTTGTTTAACTAAAGTTGGTAATTTCTATGTTATTTAAACCTATATCTAGCGTTACCTATTTAATACCATTTAAGAACTTCTACTTGTAAAATATATTGTTCTACTAACCGTAGTAAATAGAAAATTATCATATTACTATAAAACAGACTTATTGTTACATTTTCAAAAATATTATGTTTTACTAAATTTGGTAATTTCTATTTAATTTGGACCTATCTAGCGTTACATATTTAATACCGTTTAGGAGCTACAACTAATATAATATTTTTTATCATCATCATTTGACAATGACAAGCATAAATAATCATAGTTACCTATGATATGGAGAACAAGGCTGTTACCTAGGTACGTAATTTAAGAACTGAAATCATTTGAAACTAACAACATGTTCTCTTAACATTTTATAAATAATATTTATTCATTAATTTTCATAAAGACAGTATGAAATAAAATATCATACGATACACGTCCGTTAGGTGTTAGTACAGTACGATATGTTTACGGACAAAGTGACGCAGGAGCCGAGTCTGGAATATAATCGAGTACTGTAATAACACCTAACGGACGTGTATCGTATGATATTTTATTTCATACTGTCTGATAAGTCATCTACCGGATTAACGTAGAATACTATTGTTGAATTAAGAGATTTTTAAATAAAAAAAATAATTAAATAGAAATTAAAATAAAATGCTTGTAAATATAATAGTATACCGACCTCGGTTAAAGATATGAAACACTTTCCAATTCAGTACGTAATGTACCGGGTGTCAAGTTATAACGTTACAGCCCTAACTTTTTACTTTTAATCATAAAAAATGTTTAAAATATTAGTTTGTTTGGTTTATTCTGCAGTCTTTAAATTAGTTTTTAAATTTTAATTACCTCTTTAGATATACGAGGTACGATAAAAAGTATGATCTGTTTAAATAAAACACCTCATATGTTATTTTACCATTTAAAAGATCTTTCAAAAACCTTTAACAAACTACCACATTTTATATACCTACATCAAATAGTTTTCGAAATATGAACATGCAAATCTAATCAAAAATTTTTAATTCTCATTACAAAACTGTATAAGCTTACATCCCCCTAACTTTTTATTTTTTAACGTATAAAAATAATAAAAAAGCCATTCTTTTATGATGATTTTGTAGTATCTGTATTTTTATTAGAATTCTTCTTTCTCTTAAGATATACAGAGTACGACAAAAAGTATGATTTTTATTTAATGAAATCCTGTATATTAAATTACTATTTAGAAGATAATTTAAAGAGCCTTACAAAAATACCATATTTTATGGCTCTATCTTTAATGGTTTTGAAAATATGGCCATAAATAAAATTATTGGCAAATATTGCTATATTATAACCTACTTACATAATTATAAGGTACACTTCTTCCTTAAATTTGAATGACCATATTTTCGAAATTATTAGAAGAACGATTTTTAAAAAGTAGTATTCTTTTAAAGCTCTTTAAAAGATCCTATTTATTAGTGATATTATATACAGAATGTTTCATTTGAAAAAAGCATAACTACTATTTATCCTACCCTGCATATTTTGAGAAGATAATAAAAATTTAATTATTTGATTCAGAATCTACGAAATTTAACACAACAAACTGATATAATAATTATTTATTTTGTACGACAAAAAATTGAAAAGTTAAGTGGGGTGTAAATTTATAACTTGACCGCTTGGTACTATTCATATCTTGATGTTTTGTGTGTTTGTATAAGTAACCTAAGTCACCAAATATCTAAATCAATAACGCCAGTTATTAACTATGCATCTTTGATTAATATGGCTCTCTATATTGCTATTATATGCATTAATATCTAGTATCTCGGTAATGTATAAGGCAATGAAAATTAATAGGTTTTCCTTAAGTGTTTGCAGCTATTAGTCACCCAAGTACTACATTAATTTTTAAAATTATAGCATAACGTAACATTATAACAGCATAAATAATAAAATTTATGGAAAAGAAATACAGTGCTTGTCCAAAGTCAGGACCCCCCTAACTTCTGAAATATTTGATAACTTTTCATGAAAATTTAAGAACCTTGATAAAACACGAGGCGTTAAAAACCGCTATGCATTCCAAGATTCTATTGGTTAGAACTGGTCAAGTGGATGTTGCATCCTTATTGGTCCGAACATGACGGCTGACAGCGCGGGCTTTTTATATAATTTAAGCTGATAAATTTTAAATAAAAATAACGTGCAAATAACTTGTATAGTTTAACTTAAGATTTTAAATGGCGTAAAAAATATTTTATTTAAGTACCAATAGTCCGTTTTTTTTAAGTTTTTGTAATATTAGGTTTAAGGCACTCTAAAAATCACAAAGTTATTTGAAAATAGATATAATTTAGTAAACTAAGTGGGGAGTATATTATTTTATTTGCGACAGTTCCTATTATAAAATGGCAATATTTGTACAATTAATGTTATGTTAATTTATTTTACTTACAATTTAAATTTTAAAGAAATATGGATGATTTAATGCACAGTAAATAAAATCCAGTATTGAAAAAATACTATTTATTTGTACTTTTTTGTGATATTATACAACAGGCTAATTCTTAGTTTACACAACACTTTAACTATAGGTATTTATTTAGATAAAAAAGTTTCATTTAGTTTATTTTTAAAATTTCATCCTTCTTGTTCAACTTTTATAGAATGTTTCTTTTTTAAATGATAAATAAGATCATCACCATTTCTAAAAGAGCAGTCACTACAGTCCAAACAAACAAAACTATATTTGTTTCCAGAATAAGAATGGCAAAACACACTTCAACCACACAGAACTAAAAAAACACACAAGAAAAGCGCCAAAAGCCTTAACCTCAATAACGCAATAATCACGTGTAATTTTTGACCAATAAAATCATGGAATTCGTAGCGGTTTTTAACGCCTCGTGATAAAACAACATAAACCAAAGTTTAAACAAGCAATGACAGATATAAATGTCAAACTGACAACTGGGCGCCATTTTGAAATGAATAATTAAACGGAAAGGGGGTTATGTGGGACATTATTTTAAAGCTCCTGCCAAGTTCTTTATAACTCCAGAATATAAAGTAAATACCTTTATTTCCCAAAAAATGGCGGTACTTCATTACTTGAATACCCGATTTGGCTGGCTATATCTTTAAAACTAATAAAGGTAGATATACCTTATACGGTATTTTAATAAAGGTTTTTTAGATATCTTTTTAATGGTGATATAATATACAGGGTGCGTCATTAAAAAAATCTATGCTTTTTGTCCTACCCTGTATAGTAATATCAATGTTACCATTAAATAAATTCTTAAAAGAGCTTTAAAAAAGAATACATTGGGTGTATTTAACTTTATTTGATTTGAAAATACGGCCATTTAAATGAGGTAATTAGGTCATTTTCAAAGTAACGCTATTTTATAGTGGGTAAAGGTATTAACTTTATATTCTGGGATATATAAAGTACTTATTAGGAGCTTAAAAATGATGTGCCACAAGACTTCCCGTTCTATATTTTTTTTAATGGCGCCTAGCTGTCAGTTTGACATTTATACATGTCATTTCCTAACAAAAATTTGCTTTATGTTGTCTTACTAAAGTCCTTCAATTTTCATAAAAAAGTACCAAACATTTCTAAAGTTAGGAGGGAGTCTTGAATTTAGACAAGCACTGTATTATAGCATGATGACCAGTGGAGTGGAACCATTATGTGGTTCAGTGTTAATTTTATTAAAACATTTTAAATGTTATGTTATTAAAATATTTACAATAATTAATAACCAATAAAATTTAAAAGTGTATTCCCAAAATAACAAATTAAATATACCTATGCTATTAAAGATGTTTTCTAAATAGGGTACTAAATTTAAAGGGTTAATTTCTTTTGTTTGTTGTTTTTATAAAACAAAGTTTCAATTACCATTTGTTTAGGCTCGTTTTATTTCTGAGATACATGGCGTTAAAGTTTAAAAAAAAGGTTGATTTTTTTTCAAATCTCTTTAAAAACGCTTCAGCCAATTTGAATTAGAAAAAAATTACACCTATTTTATGTAATAAGGCGCTTGTAAAGCTTTATCTAGATAAGAATAATTGGGTCCAGTGGCGGGTCAGTGGGTACCACACCCAATATTATTGAGAAAAAAAGTACACTAGTCACTTTTTGTAAACTTTTTATTTTTATTTATTTATTTATTTTATTTTATTTTATTTTTTTTTTTGATTAAGCAATTAACAATGCGTTTTTAAGTTTTTTGTATTTTCTTTGTTTTTTGCTTTGTTTTTGAAAAATTAAAATTTAAACCACCTCTCCACCAATCTCATTTAATTTTACTAACTTATAACTTTTGTATTTTTTGTAAATGTCTCTACTTTTTTGTTTTGTGTTTGCTCATACAGCAGCATTTTTGTGCTAAGCCAATTTTTTCAGTAACTTTTTTGTGTATATAAAAACAAAATATTTTTTTGCTGCAGATTCAAAATGTTTATATGTATTAATATACATAATACATACATACATATATATCAGGTTTCAACTATAAAAAAAAACACTTTTTAACTTAAACTTTTAACGCGAGACCGGAATCTATGGATTAGCATAAAAAAAATTAGTACAATAATTTTTGCTTATTATGCAATTTTCAATATGTTTTTTTTTATAGAAAATATAAAGCAAAACCCTATTTTCCTTACAACTATTTTCGGCACGATATAAAGCTAAAATCATAAAAGTTCTTATTGAAGCCCGAAACTTGGACGAACAATTTAATATAAAACTTACTGAATAAATTTTAGCAAAGCTAGTGGAATTTATTTTATGCCTGACCTAACAGTAAATAAAAAAAATAACAGCTATTTTATTATTTATTTTGTTTACATTTTTATTTTGGTAATTTTTTAAATAGTATAAAGCTTTATAAATATTCAAAATTTGTTTAATACATTTTTAACCGGCAAAATATTAATATTGTTTTTGGCGATTTGTGGAGTAATAGTAACGTATACAAAAATTTTTATGCCTATATTTTTCACTCCGATTGTTTAATTTTAAAACAAACGTTAGCAATATTGACCTTTAAAGTTGATAAAAAATTTGTGTCAATTATAACTTTTGAACTGTTGCCACAGTACCCATGATATTTAAGCTACTAAATAGCCTCATATTAATGCTTCTTTCCATAGATAAACGGCTAATCAGTAGGTCGGAATTATACAGGGAGAGAGAATTTTTTCATTTAATGGATGCATTTTTAACGCTGGTAATAAATTTGATATTTTGCTTTGACCACCACTTAATTCTTTTATCATTTTTGTACAAAAGTACATTTTATTTGAGTTGATATCTTGGCCCGTTTTTCATAAAATTGCATTTTAAGTCCAGACATCTCAGCATTTTGTAAGTACTAAGAAATTCCGTTTTTTTCAGGAAATTTTTAAAGTATGGCAAAATTTATAAAAACAGTTTTTAACTACATTATACTAAGTTTAAACACCATTCTTCATAATTTTATCAAAAAGTTGAATTTTTAATTACATACAAAATGGATGTGGATTTCAAATGCGATTTTATGAAAAACGGTCCAAGATATCGATTTAAATAGATTATATCTTTTTTGTACAAAAATAATAAAGGAATTAAACGGTCAAAGCAAAATGTCGAATTTATCACCAGTGTTAAAAATGCAGACAATAAATGGAAAAAAATCGTCGTACCTTGTATAATTCCAACTTACTCAACAGCCGTTTACATATGCAAAGAAGCATTACAATGAGGTTACAATATCTCGAAAACGAAACGATACCAAAAAATAATTCTTAAAAATTTGTTATTAGCGCCCCAAAAATCCCCGTACCTACATAAAATGTTGTCAAAATCAGAGGTGCCTCAACTGTCTTCTACGAGAAGAACTACACAAATAAGGGACAAGTTAAAGAAAGTGTTAAACATAGGAAAAATCTTAAAATCACCCTGTAGCTGCGGAATAGATCGCAATAGCTTACCCTGTAGATGCGAAATAAATCCCAATACCCATAAACTGTTTTTACCACAGTTGTTTTCTTTAAAACAGAGTTCAAGATTACACTTCTGATATTCCTCACGGTCCACCAGTATAAATCCATTAAAAATTAAATTCTCTGTACAGAAAATTAGCATTTAAGTTCAGATTTAAAGTCCAAATTTGGTATTATCCATAACCGGATTTGGCAAATATATTTCATATCTAGTAGAAATTATACGAGTACTTATACTACTAAGGGCTGCAAACGATTACAGCAAACCTATTAATTTTCATTGCTCCATCCATTAAGTGGACACTAGGCATAGTGCAAATAATAGTATTTTAGTCGACCTTATCAAGAATAATAAGGTTTTTAGTCCAAAACGCTAAACAATTTTATAAGCACAAATAAATTACTGAGGAAATTTCAAAGGGTATTATTTTTACGTTTAATACATACACTGTTCCGTAATATATAAAACCACCTACCGTCGTTTTTATACCTTTTATTTGCAATGAAACAAAACTATCGTAACAACTACGACAAAATCTTTAGTTGTCAATGTCTCAAAGTAAACAGTACAAAGATCCAAACTATACTTACCCCCTAAGGTTTTTCGTCGCCCTTTTATAGTAATAAGGAAAGGTTTAGAACAGTCTAGATATTTCTCGTAAATTCTTTAAGTACAGGATGCAATAAAAGTTCTAAATGGATTATTTAAGCGTTTTCGAAAACATTTGAAAGTATTGAAAGAACTTAAAAAAATTTACAAAACTTTTTGCCTCTCTATACTTCTCTGCTAGGTAAAATGTTTTTAATGCATCTGATATAACGACCTTTTCTGTATTTTTGGCAGTCCTAAATTTTGTTTTCTTTTTTGTTAACCTCTTTATTCTTCTATTTCTCAATGTAATATATTCCGATATTTATATTATTCTGTCCTATGGTAAAGGTTTATAACGACATATTTTAGCGATGCAAACTTATACAGATATATTATCAAAAATTCTAATTTAAACAATTTTTTATGGTCTAATTTATAAAATTGGAGAAAAAAAATTAATTATACACTAGCACTTTCATGTAGAGTAAAAAAGATATTATACACAGTGTGAACAAAATTTAAGGTGTGTTTTTTTTAAATTTAGGTATAGACCATAATTTTTTCTGCACATCCCTGAAGCACTACCCTTGTTTAAGTACTATATTTAAAATAAAATAGTTTTAGCAGGTCGTTTCTTATTCGGATCTTAAACTTTATGGTCATCGTGTATACCATATTTACCAACTCCTAATCACAGATCAAAGAAACTGATAAATTAGTAAAGGAGGGGAATGGCAGGACAATGTTAGGTTCCAAGCCCCACTGTAGTATTCCATTATTCCAAGTAAGGTCATCTATTAGATAATGAATTATAGGGGAGTCCCAAGATTGGTGGGTAAGAACACCAGAATAGGGTCAAGCAAAAATATTTATAAAGGCTTGCTTGCCAAAATTTGCAAAGGACCTTTCAAAATACAACCGGAATGCGGTAACAATAATAGTGAATCAACCGTCATTGCAAACTAAATACACACCTGGAAATTTGGAGCCTGGCAAAAGAAAACCTATGCAGGTTCTGCCAAAAACATAAAGAAACTACAGAACGCCTATGGTGCTATTGTGAAACCTTTTGTCGTCTGCAGTTTGCAAGGCTGGGTGAGAAGAAACCTAAAGCGACAAGATTTATCGAGGAGTCAGCTTCAAGCTTTTGAAGTTTGATTAAAAAGATCGGCTTGGACAGCGTGCTCTGGACATCCATAGGGACGACACACAATAAACCTGAGCAAGTTACAGTAATAGAAGATATACAATACATTTCCAAGCTAATCTTAATCTAATTCTAATCATAGATCTGATACCTTCGACACACCAATGCGCGTTTTTACTTCTTTGTCACAATACCTAGGTGATTGATAGCTAAATCATCATATTAAAATCAGTTACGCCGTTTATTACCTTGAGGTTTATACTAAAATTTTTTACAGCGGTTTGTTAACTTGTGTTTGTGATTAGTTTTGATTTTAGTATATTAATCCAAAGTCCGCATAGTTCTTCAGTGATCTTACAAAGTTAGCTGTGAAATCGGCATATAAAGAGTGGTATAAATTAACCATTACTATCCAATATTTAAGTCATTAAATGCAAGTTTAAATATGTTTTTAAGGTTGCTGTACTCATTTTAAAGCTTTAATTCGTTTAATAATGGTTAAAGTATTGGCTATAGCAAAATTTTCTAGCTGCACAGACAATTAAAATTAAAAAAAAATATATTTAAAATATAATTATTAATTATTATTTAATTTATTTTTAAAAACCTTTTCATGCATTAAAATTCCGCTTTTTGTAAAATCAGCAAATATAAGTAATGTCATAAGTAATTAAAGGAATGGGCGCTTGTAAATATAAGAAATATCGTTTGATGGGATTTGGAATTTGTAACCAAATATAATTTGGATCTTCTTCAGAATAAAGATTTTTAATAAATATGTTAAGAAAATTAAACTTTTTTTATGGTATTATAGGCTATTCTGCTCTTGCAATACTATAATAAAAATTAAAGGATTACTTTAAAAGAAATTAATTATATAATAAATTCCTTAACATAAAATAATATTGTTTATTTAGGTTATATAAAAAGAAATAAAAAATAAAATTTTAATTTACTTAGCTTACTTATTATGAATTTATTTATTTAAAGTAATCTTTTAATTTTTGTTATGTTATTACAAAAGCGGAATAGCTTTTCTTCATAATACCGGTTTTCAAGGAATCTTTTAGACAAGCGATAACTCATACTCTAGGAGTTATCGCTTGTCTAAAAGGCATATCAAAATGAAACTTGGTAAATATACAAATTTCACATTTTTCAGAGCAATTACGCCTTCTTGATTTTTTGAGAGCCATTTGTATCATTGCATCTAGGTGGCTATAATAGTTTATTTGTATTCTTTCTTCCATCCGATCGCGAATTCAAAAAATTGCTTGTCGAAAAAGGGTTGTCATTTGAACTATAATAGTTAGATATGGAAATGTTAATTAGCTAAAACTTTTTATTTTTATTTTTCATATTAGTCACTGAAACTTTTCGATTTTATTTTTCTAACATCACCGAGGGTCAATAAATTAATTTGCGTCTAATTATGGCCACCTCAATGCAATATTAAAAATGGCTTTAAAAAAATCAAGTAGGCTTATAAAACTTTTTAAAATGACTTAGAATTGTGTAAGAAAACCAAAAATGTCAAAATATACAGGGTGTTCTACTTAAAAATTTAAAATTGGAACAAACTTGGGTCAAACCAAAAGACACTGAAAAGTAAAAAAATATGCGTTAACTCCACACCCTTCATAATGGATCTAGAATACCTACTCCGTATCTAAATCTGTAAAATAAAACGGCGGATCGTGCGTTGACAATTCACTAGTAAGTTTTTTTTACTAGCGACTACTACTATTGGTAACATTGTCACTTGTCACCCACATTATATTTTTCAATATGGCCGTCTCGTTTATTTGATCACTAGCCAGTTACAGCACTGGAAGGATGTTAGCAACGGAAGTAAGTGACTGTTTCCAATATCGCCAAATAAAAGTTACTTGACAATTAACAATACATAAACTGCCATTTCTAGAAACCAGTAGTGATTCTATTTTTTTTTTAGGGCTGTGCTAAATTTTCCTCTGCTCATTTTATTTACCTATACCAAGTCTCATTTTTATATGTTTAATATTCTAGGAGATATAGCTTACCTTGAATGATTTAGGAAATTGAGGTAAAATTTAGTTTAGCTTAAAGATTGTTTACTTCTTTTAAAGAAAAATAAATATGGAATCAAATATAGAAATTACTAAAAACCTGTTTGTGGGCCTTAATAAATTACAATAGGCCCCAAAATATTATTTTGTTTTTGGGAAAATAATTAGCAGTGGCAGCTCGTCAGAGGGGCAAGAGAGGCTTAGCCTTGCAATAAAATGTAAGGCTATCGCATAAAGATATTGACAAATAATTATTAGTATATTTTTCTAAAAATGCTTGGGTTTCATTACTTTACCATTAATTTCTAATATAAATACATAATATGCCCGAATTAACACTATCACTACGTAGCACACTGCATGAAACTGCCCACGAGTCGAAAATATTTGCCATACGTAGCAAGAAAGGCAAACCAGGCAAAGCCTTTGGCCGATACTACTGGCCGCTTTAAAAAACATAGCATCGCGAGCCCGATCAAGCATAGACAAACGTCTTGCTTTTTAATTTTCGACACGTAAAGTAAGCCGCCATAGGAGGCTAGGCTCAGTTGGTCTTTTTAGTGCTCGTGTCACATATGTATTAGTTTTTGTTTTGATTTAGTTATTCCGGAATGGGTTGACGGGCCGAGATTAATAAAAATATGTCGGTAAATTGTTTTAGTGTTACTTGGTAATATTTGTGTATAAAATAGGCAGTATGCTTTTTGGTAATATTTTTATTGTGGTTTTAAAATGTTTTCTTTCAAGGTGTTTTGGGTAAGTTTTTTTAGTCAATTGGTTTTTATGACTTTAGATACAGATGACATAGATGACACTGATAATTAGAAACTTTTAATATTTTTTGTTTTAATAAGTTTTTGGTTTATTAGTTATAAGTAGTTGTCTCTCCTAAACTAATTTTTTATTAAACCATAGATTCAAGTCGAAAATACATACTTTTTAAAAGTAAAAATTATATTTCCTTGCTCTGCACTTTTCATTTATCATTGCATGATGTCCCAAACATTTTTCGTACTTCCAGTTCTTAGGTGGTTAACGGCGTACGACTTGGTCAGTGACGATGCAAGGGGGAGAGGGGGGAGAGGAGGCAGGTGACACCCGGGCCTAATAAATCAGCCGCTTCTCTTTATCGTATTGAAAATATAATAAGAACCATGTAAAAATAAGCAAATAGGCATAAGATACGGTGGAATTGGTAGTTTTACGTATGTGAGGACCATTTTTTTGGTCTTTTATTTTTTAATTTAAATAAACACAAAATACCTGGACCCTTTTTGACCATCCCTAAACTAAAAAGATAGTCGATACCACTGGTCTTAATATGTCCTATAGCTACCAAAGCAGCACACAAGTTTTCTTTAATTTTTTTAAGCCAGATAAGGTTTTAAGGCCCGGTGACCCACTTCAGTGGACCTTATTAGCCGCTGGACACATTTTTATAAAACACCAATTTGCAACAAAATTTCTTTTTTCCCAAAAAAATACACACACCTTTTTAACAGCAATATATAAAAATTCCCAAAAAATATTACTGTATTATTAAATATTAATAAATTCCACATACTTGTAGTTATTTTGGCATTAATTGAAAACCCCTAGGATGATACCGCACTGTTACAAATTATTCGCTACTAAAAAGAAGGCAGCGCGAAACGGCCTCCACTTACTTCCCGTACAGTTTATTGATCTTACGCATGTGTAAGTTAGGTTTAAAAACCTGTCGCATTTAAATCTCGATTATACCTTTTGTTTCCGATTCTTGAGCGTTATGTGACTTTTAATCTCGAATTCGAAATTTTGTCGAAAGGTAAAACTTGGCAACAGAGTAAATGTGGATAAGTGAACGGTAAAATAGATTTTAAGAAGAGAATCGAGAGAACCTAACCAATAAAAAATACAATTTACACAATCGCATTTGTTTACATTTTTATATTTGAATATTATTTGATTTAATTATAATAATTTATTAAAAGAAAATGCCTTATTTTTGTTCAGTTGTTAACTGCTTAATACTGCCTACTAGTATCAGATCTATTTGATAAAATATAAAGTGAAACTGCAGTCTTGCTTTAATATCTTAAATTTATTTAGAAAAAGAATATCTACGATACAAAATATATTATATTAAATACTATATATAAAACAGGTATTATTTTGGAACTGATCCGTAGTAAAGGCCTCAATTTCTTGAATTTGGTTTTCAGATATTATTAAATCAAAATTTTTTGACACAGCTAACAGTTTCTTATCAGTTTTTCCAAACATTTCAATAGAATACCAAGTATTCAAATAGGTGGTAAATTTTGTGGTTCTTTTCTTTCCATCTTGAAAGCAAAAGGTTTAAAAAGACTACAAATTGCAGAATTTATATCCATTTCTTGTAGCTTCGTAAGAAAATTACAAAATTTTGTTTTGTTATTGTACGAACTATGTTCCTGAGACAAAGCTTTTGTTGATGTCTTTTTTGACCAATCCATATCCATTACCCTCTTTATTTCTACATTTTCTTACTTCTTTTAAGTTAAAATGGGCAAATTATAACTTATTGCAGTACAATATCAGAAATTAACAAAATGTCACATAACACTGTCATCCACTGACGTCTTCAATTATTTGTAGGTTTTGTTTGGTTAGATACCAAAATCACGAACGAAAATTCATTTGTCGAATGGGTCCTCCCACTCGAAAAAATGTCGAATACAAAATTTCGAAAGTGACATTCGAGAATACCGATTTACGATGAGCATGATTTTTATACGACATTCCATTGATCTCGCATGCGAGATAATGTATTCGTTAGTTCTGGTTAGTTCTAACTCCCGTTTTTATTCGCTTTTATCAAGGATAAAAACAGCTTTTAATTAACCAGCCAGCTTGTTTTTAAATACTGAAAACCAACCAAAGAAACAGGGAATAAATAAAAACAACCTTGTAAGTGAAAAAAGTTTTTATTATTTAAAAATAATTTACAATTGTAATAAACTAAGTTTTATTTATAAAATTTATAAATCTTAAAAACTACAAATACATATGAATAAATTAAAATGAAATGAAACTACAACGAAGGGGGATAAATCCTGGCAACTTCTTTAAAAAAGACATGAACATCATGGGGAAATGTGTTGCTTCTTTTGAATAAAATTCAGCCAAGTAGCCTACAAAATGATTTTCTTCCTTCCATACCTTGGACGAATTGCAACGAGTGATTTATTTGTAAATGTTGAAATCCTTCATGTTTTAAAACATCATAGGATTTCCAACAATCCGAAATGATGGTGGTACCTGGATAAATCCATTCACGGATCACTTCCAAAAGGGTATCTGTAGTTCCTGTCCTGAACTGGCACTAAAAACTTTTTTACTTTCTCTCTTAAACCCTCCAAAAACCCATTTTCCTTCTATTCTTCTTCCTCTATTATATTTCCGTTTTGCCAAATTTTGCTTCGTCAATTTCTACTGTTTTTCCAGGCACCTTAAGTTTTTCTTGAGTTATTATTCACCCACTGTACACAAATCTCTTCTACAAAACGAAGACCAGTCCACAACGGTATGTGAATTTCTAGTTTAGCTCATTCATAATAAACCTCTGCCTTTGAAATGGAATCCGTAGCCATAACACTGTTAAAATAGCAAACATTTTCGATTGACAATTTTGCATTATAAAATCAGGTTCCAAGTTTAGCACTTTTTTTAAATTTGCATCTTTTAACTTTTTTCCCCTTCTTATTTATTTTAGAGCAAGTAAAAACAAACTATTGATATTTACCTCCAATACTCCGCCACAAGAATCACATATTTAAGCGTGGTAGTACTCCATGATTGATTAAAAAATCTACCAATTGGCCTTCTATTGACTAAAAAGTTGTATAAAGTCTCTTAGCGAGTATTCACAGCTATTGCACTCCATTTTATTTGGTAAAATAGGCACTACACTTCTTTCGCAACTGAAACACCATTAACTTTCTTATTTTTAGCTCTTTCGCTCTATGAAAACTCATTAACTAGCAATGATTTACTTACCAGCCCCTGCCTTTTATATGTATTTATATGCTTACCTTTTAAGTTCTGCACAAATCCAGAAATAATCTATTTTTCTAAATATTTCTCGATTTTGTCTTTTAGATACTAGAACAATTTATTATTTACCTCTCTCATTTTATTCAATACCTTCGTTTCACACTTACAGATTATTTCCATCTTTTCTCTACTACTATACAAAATTAAAGGATAGCATCACATAACATTCTAGAAGAGTATCAAATGAAATGAACTGTGACCTTCATCATGGACTGTTCAAAGCGGTTTACCTCTGTCTTGCCTATTTTATAAGAAAACAATAAGGATAGATATACTTGAAATCAACGAACTCCTCTTTGAAATGTAGAAATTTATACCATGTTGCCTATTGTTCATAATAAGAGTGAATAACTTTCGAAAATTTACTATTTTTATTTTTACAAAAAAATACTAAATTATTTATAACTGCACCATTACACTATTATTAGGAACAAATAAGAGATAACATGTAAAGCCAAAATTTTTAAAAATCGTAAAATTGGCAGAAAACCCTATTCGGCATAATTACCTTTCATTTTTAACAAAATATTATATACATTAATATTTTTACATAAATACGTAAAATATATTTAATGAATATCTTGCTGGAGGTAAAAACACAATGAACCAATAAAGGATTTCTGTGTGCGTCACTCCATATTTACACAATTTCCTTGAACTGTAAAGCCTGATTTATATATAGTTTCCAGTTACGTTACTGAAACTATAAATCACACAGACAAATGACCAGTTTAAAAAGTGATTAATAGTGATAAAAATTATACTAAAGCGAAAAAAATAAAAAGGCTAAACACTAAATAACTGACTCCAGTTGAGGTACAAACCAAGATTAGAGTGTGTCTACCTAAGTTTGTACTATAAGGCAAACTATTATTAATTTTACGAAAAAATTCAACCATTTCATATTAATTGTTTTCTGGTGGTAGTTATATGAAATATCTTAAAAATTATGAATTTTTCTTAAGAGGAAAGTACACTTATTTTTGTCAATATCGAAAATTTGTGGAAAAAAGATGTTTAGTGATTAAGATTTTTTTCTGCAATACCGAGCATTTTGACTTCTTCAGAGCATAAAGAAAACTGTTATCAAGACATTAGCGAAGATGTTAAACTAGTGGCAACAGCTTTTAAGAACCGCATGAAGGTGTATCATCTCTTTAACCCTACCCAAAACACCGATGTTAGGCTGTTTTTAACCGCTTTAACAGATAAAATTGAAAAATTACTAAGTAATTGTTTGGAGGAACATCCACGAATCAAAGTGAATATGTCGCTTTATGGTAGCTATGTATTACCCTCGAGTGGAGATGTGGAAATTAAATCCTTCAATTCTCGTTATACTATCGTTGACCAATATACCTCTTTGGATTCTATTATCAGCGATTTTCAAGCCGTCCTAATTGCAAAAGCTTCCGAATTCTCCGAAAGAGGGAGTGGCTGGGCATTATCCAAGCTTTTGTTTCTAGAACTTAACATTAACGCCTTGAGGAGTGGGGAAATTAGTTTAATAGTCAGAAACTCGCTCTCTCTGACTTTAGTTGAACTACAGCAATGACTAGTGATTGTTCGTCAAACATGTCTACCGAATCTACGTACTGGAAATATGTGGACGAATTGGTTGTAAGAAACAGACAAGAAATTAAGTCAGAAGCTAGGTTTTTGGCTGAATCGTGCATAAAAGTTCGTCATTTTAACATTACAACTGGACTCAGTGTTTCCAGAGGTCTAATTCCGAGTGTAAAATTAACTAATACACTCTTTAACCTGCCAGAAGATCAGATTAGCATCTCCCTAAGTTATGATGATTGGTGTGAATTCCTAACTACTGCTGTTAAAATGGTTGCTCGTGACGAAAGCGATGTAGTAGAAAATTTTTTAACCGAAAACTTTACCATTTGGACGGCATCCTTGCTGAAAGAACGAACCATTGGACTTAAAAGCAAAGAAACTAGTGTTGCTGTGTGTTTTAGCACTTTAGATATTAATGCATTTATGGCTGTAAAAGATCTTATTGATTATAGAATAACATTGTTACATAACCTAGATTTTAGATCGTTTTATGATGATGTTTTATCAGATGTTGCATCATATGTTGACTATAATGATATGAATATTCTTAATGAAATTTATACTCTTTGTAAGCTAAATTTAGATGAACGTGAATATTATTTAATTGAATTTATATACTTGTATCCTAATAAAGTCTGCGAAGACTTTCAAAAAATTGCTTCCTTAATAAATGAATAAATAAAGATTTTTTATTGTTTTATTTATCAGTTTAGTTAGAACCCTCAAGCTAGAAACATGTGTCTCGACGATGGTTGTTATCCGCTACAAAACATGTATTCTAAAAATACTCGTTTCGATTACGAGCATAGATTACTATCCTTTGAAAATTGGTCTACACCAGTTAGTCCAAAAGATTTGGCATCCGCTGGGTTTTATTATACAGGGCAGTCTGACGTAGTAAAATGTGTAATTTGTCACGTAGAATTATATAATTGGAAAGAAGGTGATGATCCGCTTGCAGACCACTATAGAGAAAATTCATCTTGTAAGCTAGCTCGGATTTTATGGACTTGTCGAAATTTTGAACAGAAGCGAAAGGTTGTTGCAGTTAAGTCTAATAATTCAAATTATAAACAGACCTTATTTAATTTTTTCATAGTTGGCATGATTTGTTTATATCTCATGAGTCACTATGAAGATATTATAACCTTCCTGCAACAGCAGTTTAGCTCATTCAAGTTTCAGTCATGGCTCTGTTAAGTTCGTCATACGTTGTATTAGTAGCTTTAGTGCAAAATGTTTTTTACATTTATGCGCCTTATAATGCACCAGCTGCTTCGATAATGTTAGAAACCAAGGATTTTCCTTCAAATAATTCATGGCTTTCACTACAATATGAGATAATAGACAGGAACCACGTAGGCGTTTTCAAGACACTTGTACCAGCATCAGCCCAAAAATATCTCCGATACAAGGTTAAATTCCATTATAGAGATCATACTTTTGGCGAAACGGAATGGAAAGCATTAATAAGTCAAGTTCCCGAACCATGTGACAACGTAACCACTACAGAGATTCCAGCAGTTACCAAGCACCCAAATGAATATTATAACAGTTTAATTATTTTTATTGCTGTAGCTTGTAGTGTATTATTAACTAAACTTGTGTATAAAATTGCTAAAAGTCAATGTACAATGTGGCTTAAATAAATTTAATTTATTATATACAATGTGTTTTATTATTTAATATTTAATTATGGCGTAAATTATGCTCTAGCGCTTTGCACCTGCGTTTAAGTCATCCGCTTAAGCCTCAGGCCCCTCGTTTAAGCCGCGAGCCGTTCGGCGAACCGCTTTGCGAGCCGCTACCCGTTCGACGAGCCGTTTGGAGAACCGCCCTGAGAGCCGTTCGGCGAACCGTTTGGCGAATCGCGTCATTTTTTCACCGCATGCGTTTGGTTATGCCTTCCGCTTAAACCGACGGCTTAAGCGGAGGGTGCGGGGTGCCGGGGGTCGTAGAATTTTTGGCCGCTGGTTGGTGTCTCTCGCCATATTTTAAACAGCTGTAGCGCCCTTATGGCTAAAGATGGCTCCGTGCGGTTTTCTCTATTCGATAGGTATGACGTAACACTATATTTAAAAAATTTAAGCCATGTCTCGATGACTCATCATCAAGGTTAAATACCGATTTTAGTCGATAGCACCCGAACGGTACGACTTGGAATTTTCGCGTTTGCGCAAATCAATTTATGAGCATAGCGCAAGTATCCTACGCATGGCGACCATTTTCCTAGTCACGTGATTTTTGACATATGACAGGTGACAGGTGACATTTGACATTTGACAGATAACACTTATGGTTTGACAGATAGTAGGAACCACGCCCTAAATAACGCGTTGCGCAAGATTCCTAAATTTCGAATGACGTCAGAGATCTTGAGATAATAAGCTTCCCCGGGGGACGGAGGCTAGTAAATCGGCTATCTCTCCCTACTCCCACAATCTTAAAAATAAAATAAAATAGCGGTTTTTTGTATTTAGAATGTTTGTCAAAGTTAGAATTTTCTCTTATTAATTAAATTAAAAACTGAAATTACAAAATCTAAGTAATTTAATAAAGAAAATGGAATATGTTTCTACCTGTAAAAGTAAAATAGGTTATTCTTTTATTTTCAGAGCCTATTTAGCAAAAAAATATATTTAAAACAGAAATAGTGGCGGCACTTGATTTTCTTTAAAAACCTTCTCTGGCCGCCATTTTTAACAGAAACACCCTGTATGATATATTATTTAAAAGGAAATTTTATAGAGAAAACAAATGTAGAAAAAAAAGTAGGTTCTTAATGTAACTAATAAAAGAAAACTCAAAATTTGACAAACATTCTAGACGGAAGCACCCCTATTTTATTTTATCTTTAAATTTTTCACTAAAATCTCTTTTCGATGACGTATCATTCCAAATAAATAACCGAAATTGTTATTTTTACGACCTTTTTATTGCCAAAGTAGGCTTTAAACTGGTTGTTCTGAAAGACAAACAACTTTAAAAGGGGTGAAAATTACTTAGTTGTTTGTTGACATTTCCAAGGATGCTGTGTCGCGACGTGTACCTCGTTTATTTAAACGACAGTAATACACATGGATTAGTCTCAAAGACTATAATTATGCCACAATAAGTGTTACTAACAGGATAAGGGCTAAATATGAACTATTATATTTATTAAAGACATGTTCTGTAATTCGGCGGATTTATTTAATGGATGGTAATTATTTGGGTACACGCCAAAAATTAAATTAAAAGTACCAAAAACCAAATACCCATATAACATTTTTTGCCGGCGTTGTACATTTAATTTACTGGCATTGCCAACACTCTTTAATGGCAAGGCATTGTCAAAAAGGTATTAAAAAGGCGCGAAAGTGGGCAATTGGCCGTTATTAGACCACGTGTTGCAGATAATGTGATGGCATCCGTCATTAATAATTTATGCCAAAAAAATGCGTTTAGGATGATGGCATTCATCACTAATAAGTTATTGGCAAAAAATGCGTTTAGGATAATGACATTTATCATTAAATAAGTATTGCAAGTTTTATAAGTTGAATGTCCCAAAAGTTAAATAACATATTTAGAATTTTGTAATCGAAAAAAATGAGAAAAAAGGCAGGAAAACTTTATCAATAAAAAAATTACATAATATAAATTTTTATACTGTAACAATAAACCAAAAAAAAATTAATAAAAAGTATGTAATAAAATTAAAAAAAAAAGATAATAAATCAAAAGAACACACTTTAAAACAATAAGTAATTAAGGGACACTTACACTGAATTTTCAGATCTAAAACATAGGGGAAATATTTTAAAGAAGTTAAATGTCAATTTTTTTTTATTATCACGTCTTAAAAACTTTTAATAAGGCAACTCCCTGATTTAATATAATTTTTTTAGGTAACTACAAATTTAAAAGGTTTTAAACAAAATGTTTACAGCTCCTAACAGTCTATTTAAATAACCCGCCTTCTTGACTTGCCATCACCAATTAATTACACAGCACACACTAATTAGGTAATGAATACACTTAATTATGTCTACAAAAAACGCTTTTCTTTAAAAAAGAAACTAAAAAGCTAGAAAACACGTAGAAAACAATTGCACAAAGCGGCCAAACAAAAGCAAGGTTGCCTTATCTGTCAAATTGTCAAATCTTGTATTTCGGCTAAGCGGGAAATTTGAATTTATCACCTTTGGTCGAAATCGTCGAAATTAACCTAGATAATTTTACCACCATTTTATTTTTATTCTCTCCAAAATACATAATAAACATTTTGTTTGACTTAATTTTTATTTGCATGTTTTGTATCAATAAAATGTTAGGAAAAGGCCATTTCCTTTAAATTATGTAAAAAAACATAAAATAATGTTGTTTAGCCGCCATTATAAATAAAACAGATCAAAAAAATTGCTCGAATGTTAGTTAATTACCAATGTTAATAATATGGTTTGAAAAGTATGAATATGCGTTGAAGGTTTGCCTTCAAAAATCCAATATTTATTTGCCTGCAACAAAAAGGCATGCTTTATTTAATCAGGATTGGTATGCCGCCATTTTTGTATGCTTGCCGGCAATTCGCCTGCATGTAAAATTTATTGGCAATTGAGTGTTTATTTAGGGTTAACTTTTTAATGCGTATTAGATGTTGGCATAATATTGCCACCAATTGCCAATGCTTTACAATCAATGCCAATATGAAAAATGTATATTGCCAGCAAATAGTGTTTACTGGGTAATTACCATCCATTATAATATTTATATCAATTATCGTTTACTGTTTTATTAATATGTTATCCCATGTATTTCTCTAATCTGTACAGGGTGGACCAAATTCACCGCTTTTGATAGAAAACTCATGTTTCTGTATGTTTACAAAAAAACTGACCCCCATTTGCGAGTCTCAAATTTCAAGCCAAATTTACTAATGAAAACCGCAATTCGCTATTTTTCGTCGTTTACTCGCTACAGCGTGTTTCTTAATTTCTTGCGTTTTCTTTATTCCTTTATATCTTTTTTATTTTTCAATATTTTTTAATTCTGTAAAAACATTTCTACAGCAACTTCTAATGCAGATTGCTGATATAAGTTTAGTTATTTTTCTAGGGTTGTGCATTTTTGATTAATTTATTTATTTATTTTTGGAAATTTTAAATGAAATACCCTGTATATTTTTTCGCTATTAAAATGATTAAAAAATTACCTTTTCAAAAAATTAAAAAAAAAAACCATTTATATTTCTTCTCAGCCGTTTCTGAGATATTGCATATTTTTTCATTCATGACTGATATTGGTTAGATATGTTATAACTTTTGCTTTCATAGACTGCAATAGCGAAAAACCATTTTTATTAATAATATACAGGGTGTACTATTAAAAATTTCCAAAAATAAATAAATAAGTCAAAAATGTACCACCTCTAGAAAAAACTAAAATCATATCTGCAATCTGCATAAAAAGCTGCTGTAGAAATGTTTTTACAGAATTAAAATATATTTAAAAATGGAAAAAGGATAACGCAAGAAATTAAGAAACACGCTGTAGCGAGTAAACGACGCAAGATAGCGAATTGCGGTTTTCACTAGTAAATTTGGCTTAAAATTTGAGCTTCGCAAATGGGGGCCAGTTTTTAGTAAAACATGAGTTTCCTATTAAAAGCATCGAATTTGTCCCACCCTGTACAACGGAAATATAAGCGACGTATCTACGTAAGCAAGGGCCCTGGAGAAAAAGTTGAGGTGGGGCCCAAAAAGGCCTACTGTTTACTTATCGGACAAAGTTTTAGTTTTTAAAATATTTATTTTCAAATGTGAACAGCAAATTTACCTTATTTTCACTATATTCTCCCTTCTTTTTGCAAACAACTCTTGATTTAAAGCTAAATTGGCATTTAATATTTAATTTTCACTTCTTAAGGCTTTACAATTTTATAAAAAATGGGGTAAAATTAATTAAAAAATGGGGTTTTAGGAACTGAAAATAAAATATTGAACGCCAATTTAGAAGAAAGCTTAAAAATGTCGTGCAAAAAATAGGATAAATATGGAAAATTTAGTAAGATACGTATCTATCCAACTTGGATGGTGAATATCTCAAGAATAAAACTTTGCCGACCAAAAAATTATTTTAGATTCGTAATTAGTGCCACAAAAAACCCCAGTATGCCAAATATAATTGAAATCGGCATAGTGTCCGATAAGTAAACAATTACCAAAAGGCCTTTACCTCCTTTAAATAAAACACATCAACAAGTAAATAAGCAAAGGCACTGGGGAAAAAAATAAAAGAGGTCCCCAACTTCACTATTTAAAATCGTTTTGTTTCACCACTTGGCCTCGGGGAACTGTCACGCCTAGACCCCATAGTAGCTATGCCACTGAATATAACAACTACGAGGGCAATCGGTTAGGTACCTACTTAGCCTTAACTCCGGATGGCGCCATCATTAAGGTTAATTTACTATCGTCAAGAAGATTTTCGTAGACTGCTACTGTCAAATTTTTAGTTGAATCGAGCGCAGCGAATTTAGAGAACATATATAAAAGAGAAACCTTCCTTGTTGACAGTTAAAAGAAGAACTCCTACCTTTATCTCATTCATCGAGTACCCTCTCCAGTGACGACGCGCTTTGCCTACCTCATAGGTCTTATTATACTAACTGTACTGGATCCACGGTGAATAATACGAAAAGAAAGAGTATCTTAAAAGAACAATATCGCTGTTCGACGGTAGGATATAATCTAACCGTTGATACCGTACTGAAAAGCATCATTCAGTGAATCGGCATCGAGTCTGTCGTAAATATATACAAGAGAGGATTTTTCTTTTTGACTGTTAAAGAAGAACTCCTACCTTTTATGTCATTTACCAGGACCCTCATAGATCTTATCAAACACGGTATGGAGTTTGATAAACCTTTAAGGTAGGCGAAACGCGTCACTGGAGAGGGTCCCGGTGAATGACATAAAGGCAGGAGTTTTTCTCTTTTAACTGTCGAGAAGGAAGATTTTTCTTTTGTGAATATTTGCGACAGTTAGGAATTATTTCCATTTATTTTCTAAAATTAAAAAATGCTTGGATGTTGTGTACGGTTACTTTTCTCCTTTGATGGCTACCGTTAAAAATTAATTTAACGAGTCTTAACCTGGCCACACGTCGGTTTTTGATAAGTCACCCCCAGGAACTCCAAAAACGGCTGCCACGGAGGATAAGTTAACAAAAGCGGTGGTGGTAAACGGGGCGCAAGGCCCCCACTAAAGTTTTATTGAACAGGTAAATGGGGCGCAGGGATCTTGGGGTCAATAAAATCGTAAAGGTAAACGGGGCGCAAATGTTTTCTTTAAAGTAAAGGTATCGACATAAAATGTTGGTCTATTTTTAAAAATTGTATTAATTACGAAACATTTATTGCATCAAAAAATATTTAAATATTATACACATGACAAATACGAAGTACATTTTACAAAATGTAGTCTACTTAATTCTTTTAACCTATATTTATTCACAAGTTTTTCCAGTGACCCACACCCCTTCTTGGGAAGGGCTGGCGCCCCATTTATCTATGATATAGACGTAACCTTACAGGCGTGCAGGTAAAAGAGATATTTTCGCGCCCCGTTTACCTCCCTCCAACAAAAGTACACGATCTCGTATTGCCAGACCGGCGATTGAAGGTGCGCGATATTGCCGATAGACAGTAGGCATCTCAAAAAACCACGTGGGTCGTATCCTACATGAAATTTTGGGAATGAAAAAGATGGCGGCGAGGTGAAATGGCCCCATTTGGCGAAGAAAAAAGTACTCTTCCACCATGACAACGCACATGCTCATACCTACTCTGCCGTCACGACCAAATTATTCAAATTGGGCTATGAACTAACTAATAAAGTAAGTTGTATTTATTAAGGTATTTTCTTCAAGCTTATTCAAAGATCTTTTTATTGGTAATATAATACAGTGCTTGTCTTAATTCAGAACCCCGCCCCCTACTAACTTTTGAATTGTGATTTTGAATGTTAAACCATAAAGTAACATACCTACGGATAAGAGAAACCATGCTAAAATTTTCGTACCGCTTTTGCGGCAGGCTTCAGCGCTGCCTGGCGGCAGGCTTATCATTTTTATCAGTTTACACTTTAAATGCGTCGGTCGAAGCCTCGCCTCGTGTAACATCAGCGGTGGGGAGACACGTAAGCTTACTGAAATGACTAACTGGCGGTATTTCAACGAGAAACGAATAAAATTATATTGGGAGTTTTCGCATGACCTGTCCTTAAATCGACCATTCCATGATAACTCTTATAATTTAGTTACTCTATGGTTAAACTGACAACTGGGTGCCATTTTGAAAAGAAAAATTAAATATAAAGGGGTCTTGTGGCAAATCATTTTAAAGCTTCTGACGAGTACTTTATAACTCCAGAATATGATGTCAATAACCTTTACTTTCTACAAAATGGCGGTACTTTGAATATTCCCTAAATACCTCATTTAGATGGCCGTATTTCCGGATCTAATAAAGTTATATACACTTAATGTGATACTTTCTTAAAGGTCTTTTTAGGACTTATTTAATGGTAATATTAGTGATACTATACAGGGTGGGACAAAAAGTATAGATTTTTTAATGTTAGCACCCTGTATATTATATCACCATTATAAAGATATCTAAAAGATCTTTAAGAAAATACCACATAAGTTATATCTTACTTTATTAGTTTTGGAGATATGGCCATCCAAATCAGGTATTCAGGTGATTTTTAAAGTACCGCCTTTTTCTGGGGGGTAAAGTTGTATTGTAGTGTTCATATTTTTTGCGATAGATATCAGACATTAAATAATACGACAATGTTATTATATTATCAATTTCTTTAAATAATAAAATGAAATGGTAAAAATTGATGCAACATTATAATAAAATGGTTAAATTTAAAATTGTTTTACTTAGAACTGAACTAAAGTCCTGGCCATCCACCCACTTGTACAGGCAAAATGAAGGAATGATTTAGAATCGTCTAAAGTAGAACAGTTAAAAAGAAATAATCTGGAGTTGCTAGTTGCCCCGCCAATGAGATGGCAAACATTAAAGGCTTTGATGTTTGTCGCCTTACTCTTTGATGATTGCTGCCACTCGACTTGAGTAAGTAGTGTAATTTAATTATTATTTTTTAAACATCAAAGCCGGATCAAAGAGTATAGCCGGCCGCATCCGGCCCGCGGGCCAGCGGTTGCCATATATATGATATACCGGGTGTTGCTCCATCGAGCGGGACATAGGGAATCCCATGTAAATTTTGAAGTGGTGCAATATTGGCTCCCCTAATTATTTTAGAAGAAAATATAATTAGGATTTTTTAAAGAGCACGAAAAGTTGTACCCAGTGTATAAATTTCAGCTCTTCTCAGTCCGCCAGCTAAGAGATAAATGCTAAAATAAGTTACGAATCTCCCATCTTGTTACCCGCCTTGTATTATTAGAAGTTTATAATAAAATACTAGAAAAATGATTTAACCTCTTACTCTCAAGTTGTCAGATCAATGTCACATCATTCTTAAATAATGAACTACTTAAATCAAGAAAAAATCACTATTAGAAAATGATAATAATAATAATAATAATAATAATAATAATAATTTTATTCATGTCAACAACCTACAGGTTTTACAAACGTCACTTATAAATTAACACTTAAAATACATTTAAAATAACTAAAATTACTATAAAATAGATGTCACACACAGTAAAAAAAATTAGAAAATCTATAAAATTTCATAAAATTCGTCAAATGAATAGCAGGCACCATTTAGCAGGACCTGTTTTATTCTCGTTTTGAAAGGTTTAAAGGGCAAAGACTTTATTTCCTCAGGCAGATGATTAAAAACTTTTGGTCCATAGTAGTTGAGTGCATTTCGACTTCTCGCTATTCTAGTAAAGGGTAATTGTAAATTACCTCTTCCTCTCGTATTATGAGAATGAATATTAATACGTTGTGAGTATTCATTATAATTTGATTTAACATGTAGAAGCGCATATAGTATATATAAACATGGAATAGTTAAAATTTTTTGTTCTTTAAAATAATTTTTTACATCTTCTCGGTAACCTAGTCCCAGCATAACTCTTAACACCCGGCGTTGTAAAGAGAACAGACGTATGACAAGAATGTCCCCATGCAAGAATAGCATAGGTGCAGGTACTTTTAAATAGTGCATAATAAGCTGTCTTTATAACTGAATTTGAGACTTCACCTACCAAATTTCTAATTAAAAAGATAGTTCTATGGTTTTATTAGGGAAATAGTTATCGAAGAGTAGCGGACATGTTTGCAGCCTATTTTCCCAATAGGCCAGTACCAAGTAAATCGACAATAAAAAATTTGAAACTACAGGTACAGTAATCAATAATTGCAAATGTGAAGAAAATCAACGTTATCTTTCGCCAAATGATTTTTTTCTATGGGGACATTTAAAAACTAAGCTACCAATAAAAAATATGAAAATTAAGTCCAGCTAAGGAATGCTAGTTCCGCTGAATGTGCCAGAATATGGATGTACCAACTAGCCAACGTAAGAAATAAATTTAATAATCGTTTGGGTTATTGTCTGGCAGTTAATGGAGAAATATTTGAGCATTTGAATAAATCCTGATATTTTCGTCATAAATTGATTTCTAAATGTAGAAAAAATTGTTTTATTGTCTTGGGTATCTGTGAGTGCATGTGTTGGAATTAGCTGTAAACTAAAATGAAATGCGAGGATTCTTTTGAAATTCCCGTATAAAATTGTTCAGTTTTGGCAATGACATTATAAATTAATGATCTAAATTGTCACTGATATATCGATATGGTGTTTTTATTGTTGATTTCTAGAGTACAGGGTGCATATTGAGATACTACGTTGCAGAAGTATTAAGCAGTTTACTCTTTACTGGTTGGTTAAAAAATGCTCAAATTTTTATTTTGGGTGGAACTTACTGTGCTCTTCAATAAATCCTTATAGCATTTTTTTCTAAAATAATTAGGGGAGCCAATATTTGACTACTTCAAAATTTACATGGGATTCCCTATGTCCCGCTTGACGGAGCAACACCCGGTATAGGGTGGTTTAATAAAAAAATATTTACTTGTTTTTCCCTACATATTACTACTTGTCACCATTAAAATAGCTATTTACGTTACTAGACCGGAAAATGGTATTTTACGGGTCGACGAAAAACATTTACAGGGCGAGCCGTAGGCGAGTCCTGTAGTTTTGAGGAGACCCGTAAAAATTATTTCCGGTCGAGTATCGTACATAATTTTTTTTAATTGACCGGAAAAAAACTGTGTAAATTTTTAGTGTTATATTTAAACGACAATAAGGACGCTGCTTTAATTATTTCATCTGGATTTTCCATGTCTGACTCCATTTTGGCAAAATGATGCTTTCTTTACTTTACAATATCTTGAACTGTCAAATAGTAACAATTGAACTCTGACAATTTTTGTCATGGCTAACAGGATTTTTTGATATCAGGGACCGGAAAGTAAATGAGAGACCGGAAAGTAAACTAGGGACCGGAAAGTAAATTAGTCCTGTAAAATAGCATTTTCCGCTTAAAAATTGAGTGGAAAATTCAATTTTCCGGTCAATTAAAAAAAAGATCTTTAAAAGAGCTTTACGAAAATACTACATTAAGTACATCTACCTTTATGAGTTTCGGAATTACGGCCATCGCAATAAGGTATTTGAGTAATTTTTAAAGTACCGCCATTTTGTAGTAGGTAAAGATATTGATGTTATTTTCTAGGGTTATAACGTACTCGTCAAGACATTTAAAATGATGTATCACTTAACCTCCTTCTAATTTAAGAATTTTGGGCTGGTAGCCCTGGGTGTTAAGGATCTAAAGGGATGCGGTAATTTTTTTTTGTATCAGACCGTTCCCCTCAATAAATATCTTGACGTGTTTCGGCCATTTTCTCAAATTTCTTTCTTTTCGCAGATAACTTGAGTGGTAAGTTTTTGAATAAACACCCTGTATATGTTACTTGGGTACCTATTAGCAGATATTTCGTCAGTCAGCAGACAGTTTTGACAGGTCTAACCTCTTGCAAGACAAACATTTTTAGTTTACAATGGAGAAAACGTTTATACAACAAGCTACCTTTTATTTTAAACAAGAAGTTACCTTTTGTAACTTTCCGCCTTTGTTTGAAACACCCAGTATAATCCAAGCATGAATAAAATCAAATTTATGTAAAGCTGTCCTGCCCCCATAAATACAATCGCTTCACGCAATCTAAAATTTAAGCCAGTAATATATTTTAATAGGATACAAAATAGCGACGCTTTGACAGTGTGTTATTAGGTTGTAAAATGACTAGTATTATAATTCAATATAAGTCAACCATAACGAATCATAAAACATGAATATTCATTACCTACGTGTGGCACGCTACTGTGTACTTAAACTACTTATATGATGACAATACCACTGGCGTAGCTAGAATTTTTATTATTTTCTTTTTTTAATCTAAAAACTGGAACATGGGACCCACATGATTTTATTTATCTTCTATACAGGGTGGGCGCCGAGATATTTTGTATACGAGTTCTATAACTAATTTTAAGCAAAAATTATTCTATTTTTTCGAGTTCCTAACGGTTTCTGAATGCAGTGGCGGCTGGTAATGGCCAATTTGATGGGCACACCCGCACCATAGGTAAAAACTAATGTTAAAAATTTTATTTAGGCCTAGTAATTAATCTATTTTTAGTAGTAAATCGTTAAATAGTAAAATAAATGACTGGTTAAAGTGATTTTATATACAGTGTGTCCAAGATAAGGATCCTAAGCATGGGAATCTCAGTACCTATTGGAGATACAGCTTAGGTTAAATTAAGAAAAAGTTGTGTTTTTTAAAGCTAATTTACATGCCGTTTAAAAACTTTAAAAAATTTTATGGCCTGCTGAGATATTTGGCAAAAACGAAAATTTGACCATATCGATTTTATTTTTTCTGACTTTATTTGAAGAGATATAAAAAAACTAATAACACTTTTTTATTGGCACTTTTTAGCTACTACATGATGGTATTTTTAGATTTTATACCCAACGTTTCGTTTTCAAGAAACCATCATCAATTTTTTTATATGGCTCGAAAAAAAGTACACCCTGTATCTGATCCCATGTTTTATTACAAATTCAACGATGTATCACATATCATATTTTAATTTTTAGTTAAAAGAATAATTGCTTTTTTTCTATTTTTTTAAAGTTATTATTAAGTAGGCCTTGCAAACAAATGCTTGGACGTTAATACCTGTTACCGTATCTGCAACATAATTAATTATCATTATAAAATAGTATTTGTCGTTATTACCCTGTTTGTCAAGTTGTTGTTTTTAGAGCAGTTGTTCTTATTGTTACTGTTGTCTTTATACGCCATACGCATTACTAGGCTCAACAAAATCCGCGTGTTAAGAAAATATCGAAACATCAAGAACGTTTCGGGTTTAATATGTGGTGTGGAATTTTAGGAACTAAAATATCAGGTCCATGTATTTACCATAATTCATTAACTACAGAAATGATACCTTCATTTATTTTTGCAGCACAAAATGTAGCATGTTAGCATATCAAACTTATCTTCATAGCTATAATGGCCATCCTGCATATTCGACCGTAATAATACAATAAGATATTAGCTATTCACCAATAAACAATAATAAAGACAACAGTAACAATAAGAAAAATTGCTCTAAAAACAACAACTCGACAAGTAGGGTAATGAGGACAAATACTATTTTATAATGATATTAAATTATGTTACAGATACGGTAACAGGTATTAACGTCCAAGCATTTGTTTGCAAGGTCCACTTAAAAATAACTTTAAAAAATAGAAAAAATGCAATTTTTCTTTTAACTAAAAATTAAAATATGAAATATGATACATTGTTAAATTTTTAATAAAAATGGGATCAGATACAGGGTGTACTTTTTTTTCGAGCCATATAAAAAAATAAAGTTGATGATGGTTTCTTGAAAACGAAAAGTCGGGTATAAAATCTAAAAATACCATCATGTAGTAGCTAAAAATGCCAATGAAAAAGTGTTATTAGTTGTTTTATATCTCTTTAAATAAAGTCAGAAAAAATAAAATCGATATAGTCAAATTTTCGTTTTTGCCAAATATCCCTGCAGGCCATGAAAATTTATCAAGTGTCTAAACGGCATGTAAATAAACTTTAAAAAACACAAATTTTTCATAATTTAACCTAAGCTGTATCTCCAATAGGTACTGAGACTCCCATGCTTAGGATCCTTATCTTGGACACACTGTATATGTAATAATCAACAATTAAATAAAAATTATTAGTATATTTAACAATGGTGCGGGTGTGCCCACCAAATTGTGTATCCTCAGTCGCCACTGCCTGAATGATTAAGGTTTGAAGTTGCCGAGACATAAACTCTAGAGTAATGAAATAACTTTGTTGCGACTAGTTCCCATAGGTAATTTAGTAATCAGCACCTTAAGTTGTAATAATGAGTGTTTTTTGGAAATTCTCATTATTAAGAGCTGTTGGTTATTGTATTTTTTCTCATAACTTGCTAACTAACTGAGCTGGTGGTACCGTTGCTATATCCAACACGAAATAATGTCCGCGTATTTTTCATAGAAATAAAATACAGGCATGATTATAACTGTGTTAAATGTGCTCCTGAACTTGCACCTATTTTAACCAGGCTCTTTCGAATTTCTTATGACACGGGTATTTTTCCAGACAGCTGCTGGAGAGCTGCACGTGTTCAACCTATTCCCAAGAAAGGATCTAAATCTCTTCCATCCAACTATAGACCCATTTCACTCCTTTCAATGCTTTGTAAAGTAATGGAGAAATCCATTAACTCGCAAATTCTTAGGTACTTAGAAAAACATAAAATTTTACATGACAGGCAATACGGATTTCGTCACAAGAGATCTACAGCAGATCTTCTTTCCTTCGTTTCACATAACTGGAACAAGTCTCTTGAGTTTCTAGGTGAGTTGATATATCTAAAGCTTTCGACCAAGTCTGGCATGACGCACTTCTTAATAAACTTCCCTCCTACGGTCTTCCAACTAAACTCTGCTCTTGGCTCTCCAGTTATCTTTCTAATCGACGTATATCAGTCATTGTTGATGGCCACTCATCAAGCTTTCACGAAATTAATGCTGGAGTGCCACAGGGTTCAGTACTAGCACCAACTTTGTTTCTTCTTCACATCAACGACCATCCACCACCAATCCCATTCATAGTTATGCTGACGATAGTACCCTTCACTCCACTTTTCAGGTTCCCAAACCAATCTCTCAACCCGACTTGGGTTGAGAGATTGGTAAAAGGGAGTTTGTTGACACGGGACTTAAATACTTGAAGATTTGGGGGAAGGAAAGACCTCCGCGGGTAGCAGGTTCCACAATCTAGAAACTCTAGGGATAAAAGAACGAACAAAGTGAGAAGTTCGGGGCCTGTCCAATTGGACCGTATAAGGATGCATACGCGCTGAACCACGAGTTTCTCTGTTGGGAACCATGAGTGGAGGAACTATACTGGACAATTCTTCATAATGTGTCGTCTCCACTTTTCAGGTTCCCAAACCAATCTCTCAACCCGACTTGGAAAGCAAACGCAGGGCGATGCAGATATCTCTTTCACTGGGGCGCCAAAAATCTCGTTCAATTTAATGCATCCAAAACACAATCGTGTTCCTTGTCCCGAAAAAATCATTAAATACTCATCCTTTGCTTATGAGTGGCCAGGTTTTGCAGAGCGGGAACACATTTAACCTTGTGGGCATCACATTTGAGAATAACCTTAACTGGCATAAGAAAATTGTATCTATAGCCACCGCGGCTTCAAAAAAGCTTGGATTTCTTTTCCGAGCCAAAAGTATTTTTCTCCTTCCAATTTATACACTTTGTATGTGTCCCAAATTCGACCCTCTCTGGAATATTGTTCTCATGTCTGGGGAATGGCATCCCCTACAACCCTCAGCATTCTTGATGTCATTCAAAGAAAGGCTGTTCGTCTTATTAATGATCCTTTACTTACTCAAAGACTTCCTTCTCTTGCCCATCGTCGAGCTGTGGGAGATCTATCGCTCTTCTTCAGATACTTTCACGGCTTCTGCTCCGACGAATTGTCCAGTATAGTCCCTCCTCTTGCAGTTCCCAACAGAGAAACTCGTGGTGCCTCTCGTATGCATCCCTATACAGTTCAATTGGACAGGCCCCGAACTTCCCATTTCGTTCGTTCTTTTATCCCTAGAGTTTCTAGACTGTGGAACCTGCTACCAGCGGAGGTCTTTCCTTCCCCCAAATCTTCAAGTTTTTAAGTCCCGTGTTAACAAGCTTCCTCTTACCCTGCTTAAGACACCCACGGTACGTTAGTATTTAGGCTTTCAGCCTTCGTGGATTGTCCAAAGATAAAAAAAAACTAATGTGACCAGAAAATTTTGAACAGAAAACAGGGCAAGTGGAAAAGGCATGAAAATGTTGTTTAGATGTTTGTCATTTTAATACATTAAGTGCAAATTAATAATTGGTTAATATTTATCCTCTACACTCTAAATAAGTCCAATAAAAAAGAAACATTTTAATAAGATAAAAATGGTACTGTCCCGTTGAAAACAGGACGTATGGTCATTTTAATTATTACACAAGTTATGTGAAAAAAATAAAATAACCGACAGGCATGGCAACTCTAAACGAATATAATTTAAGAATTCGAAAAAAGTAAATGGTATCATTTCTGCTTAAAAATAGTCATAGAATTTAAATTTAAAGTATCTATAAAATCTTAACCGAAAAATGCATTGCTTTTAAAAAGTTGTCCCTATAATGTTTTGACAGATGTCAAAAATTATTAAAAAAAAAACAGAGAACTTTTTTAAACTAAGTGAGAACTTTATCACATAACACATATTTGTTTTTTTTTAATAATTCAAAAACCAAACAGCCCTTGTTAACACAAAATTAGATTATTGGTTAAAAGGCCTACAACTTTCTCCATTTAACCAATTTTAAGCTTAATTTTCACCAACTTCCAGCGATTTGATTTCTTTGTAACTTTGCACACGTATCAAGGACCCATGACAATGCAATAATCTGCAAACAGTATCCCATTATCCTGATTAGGATCGCCAGGATAAATAAATTCCTTTATAGATTTTCTGTAGGAGAGTAACAGAGAAAGAGCTAGTGCGCGATCTGCGCATGCATGCAGTTTCGGACGTACTCTCAGCATAAGGCTGACAGAAACTTATTCGGAGTAGTTGCGTTCTGAAACCCATGCAACAGTGAAGCTTTAAATGAAATGATTAGATTACGAAATAGTTCGTGAAACAGTTCAATATCACATGTCTGCAGAAAACTAATTGATATATCGAACTAAAAATAAAAATATATAATAGTTTAAAAAACTAAAAAACACGCTTTTATATGCAACCGAACTAAAAATTATAAAATAATTTTTTATTACAAAGAGTTTGTATTACGGTAATAAATGGTCAAACAATGAATCATAATTATATACCTCAAAATAGAATTTTAATAAAATTTAAGATAATAACAGAATAATTCACTTCAGAATAAAAGCGTGGGGTGCTTAATATATTAAATGTTATTATAATTATTTCATTTGTAAATATCTATGAGGGAAAAGTTATGAAAAATAGTAAAATGCACCCCACGTTTTTACTCTGAAGTGAATTATTCTGTTATTATCTTAAAGTTTATTAAAATTCTATTTTGAGTTATATAATTATGATTCATTTTTTGACCTTTTATTACTGTAATACAAACTCTTTGTAATGAAAAATTATTTTTTAATTTTTAGTTCGGTTGCATATAAAAGCGTGTTTTTTAGTTTTTTAAACTATTATTTATTATTTCTTACAGTTTCCAATATACTAATACAGTCGCTACCAATTACGGACACACTGTATAAATTTGATGTGGGTCCCAGGTCCCATTCTTTAGATAAAGTAATTTAAAAATCCTATTTACGCCAGTGGCTAATACTACAACTTTATCATATAGAATTATACATAACAAAAGAAATACGTCCGGTATTGTAATTCAAAGTAGGCGATGTAGGCGATTTAGGAAATGCACATATTTGTTTTTTTTTAATAATTCAAAAACCAAACAGCCGTTGTTAACACAAAATTAGATTATTGGTTAAAAGGCCTACAACTTTCTTCATTTAACCATCTTTTTATTTCTTACAGTTTGCAATATACTAATACACTCGCTACCAATTACGGACACACTGTATAAATTTGATGTGGGTTCCAGGTCCCATTCTTTAGATAAAGTAATTTAAAAATCATATCTACGCCAGTGGCTAATACTACAACTTTATCATATAGAAATATACATAACAAAAGAAATACGTCCGATATTGTAATTCCAAGTAGGCGATGTAGGCGATTTAGGAAATGGCGTGAATTTTTCACAAAAACGCAATTTAGCTTTAATGACGTGAGAAGCTTTAAATTTCTGGATAAGAAATAACAAGGAACTTTTTTTTTTCAGGAAAAATACGATTATTTTTGATGCTAATTACTAGTTATCAACGGTATATTTAATAAGGTTCCATGGCATGATCCAGAATAAATTTAAAATAAATTAGCAGGAAATTAAAATTTCCTAGAATGTTTTGTATATTATAACGTTTTAAAATATAATAATAGAGACATTTTGCACCTCTTAAAATAACAGACGTTTTTTGGCCTCCTTATAGTTATCGTTATTAAACATAACGATTACGGCAGCAGTTTTAGACAGAGATTTTGCAGCCTCTTTTAAGAAATTTATCTTGCGTCTGCGTTTTCGACACATAACCTTATTTTTGCCTGTGGTACCCGATTTTAAAGTTTGCGAAAAATCAGTATTTACTTTTATTCTCCATAAGTTATATATTGATATTTTAATATATGCAAACAGTTCTCTTGATTTTGTTTTTTAAAGTAGATGTAAACAATACAGTATAAGCAAAAAGCAAGTGTGCCAGATTGTAACATGTAAATTAATTACTGATTTAAAACATCCTTAAAAATGCAAGTCCGTCTTAATTTCTTTACACTATTTTATTTTTCTTACTGCTATGAATTTTTCGCTTATTATTCGTTATGTATCAATAATATTTTAATTAATACGGTATTAAAATTTCAACCTTCTTAGGGGGCTAAGGTATTTAATTTCAACTCACGTTTTCAAAGTCGGTGCCCCTGATAATTCCAAAACTACTGCACCGATCCTTTTGAAATTTTAAACACTATTTCTGTACATCATTTACGAGGTAACGCTGTCGAGTTTTTTTTTAAGCGCATTGGTTTAAGGGGGAAAGGTATTCAATTCACAACTCACGTTTTCAAAGTCGGTGCCCCTGATAACTCCAAAACTACTGCACCGATCATTTTGAAATTTAAAACACTATTTCTGTACATCATTTACGAGGTAACGCTGTCGAGTTTTTTTTTTTCATAATTTTGATTTTGCAATAACAAATTAGCCGATTTTTTCCCACAAAATTGTGTTTTTCACTTCAAAGTGTTCTAAAAAGTGAAAAAATTTGGAAACAAAAAAACTCGACAGCGTTACCTGGGGAAAACTATTATCTAACGAATGAACTTTGATTTTTTGATTTCGGATGATCCAGCACCAAGTTATGGGGGCACCGCAATTCAACTTTTTTCGAGACACGTCCGAACAATTGCTGCCATTGCCGTATTTTTTAATATTTTTTGTAAAAATTTGATGAAACATTCTTCGAATGTCATACTTTAATGTACCATTGGTTGAGTAAATAAATTTTAACTGTGTCGTCAGAAAAAAATCACGAAAACATGGCTTTTTTGTACGATTTGACCTAAGCCCCCTTAAATAATTGATATTAAAAATTTTACAATTCGGTAACCACGCAGTTTACCAATAACGATAACGATAACGATAAGCTCTTCGGTATTCATCCGTAATTAAAGGAGTCCGGTATGGTTAATAACGTTAACGGATCATGTTTGCGTTATTGCGCAGTCTCAGAATACCGTTAACCACAACGGAATTGCAAAATAAGAGGTGCAAAATGTCTCTATTATGTTCTGGCTTTATTCTAAAATGTAAATATTTACCCAATTTAAAAATTACCGTTAATTTTCTATGCTAATATTTTGTCATCATACATGTTATATTTTTTAAATATTTTTTTAATTAATACCTATACTCATAAACATGGGAAATTATATACACATTTTTTCTTCTCCTATTATAGAGAATATATTTGTTTAAAAAAATTTGAGGTTATATATATTTACTTTTAACTAATTTACAATAATAACTTAATTAAAAAATTAAAAATGACAGATTTGTTAAAAAAAAGAAAAATAAGTGATAAAATTAATAATAGCCCAGACGGAATACCTGATTTTTTTTTTATCTTTGGACAAACCACGAAGGCTAAAAGCCTAAATACTAACGTACCGTGGGTGTCTTAAGCGAGGTAAAAGGGAGTTTGTTGACACGGGACTTAAATACTTGAAGATTTGGGGGGAAGGAAAGACCTCCGCGGGTAGCAGGTTCCACAATCTAGAAACTCTAGGGATAAAAGAACGAACAAAGTGAGAAGTTCGGGGCCTGTCCAATTGGACCGTATAAGGATGCATACGCGCTGAACCACGAGTTTCTCTGTTGGGAACCATGAGTGGAGGAACTATACTGGACAATTCTTCATAATGTGTCGTCATTTGAGAAACAGCACATGTCATATTTTCGGCCATTTTGATATTATACTGTTAATTCCATATTTAAGGGTAAATACATCGAATCATACACAAACATCACTTGTCTAATAATATTGCACGATTTTATTCTCCTATAAATATTTGATTCCGTTTAGTAACGACACACAGCACAAGTCGGTGACATGTGCTCTTTCTCGAAGCATTATAAGTAGGCAGTTTTTTGTTTTGTTGTTTGTTATCGTAAAACATGGCGTCTACAAGTAGTGAAAGTAATAATGCTTCGATAAATTTAGCACAGAATAAGGAAAAAAGAAAGTTATACAAGTGTAAAATAATAAAAATGCTAGACTAAAAGGTGAAGAATATATTAATTAGAAAGGTGCTGTAGTATGTTGTAAAAATTGCAAAAACTAAAGATATTGCTGATTTTAAAAGTTGGTGGTCGAAGTTCTATATAAAAAAACATTTTGTCCATTAAATCGCTTGGTAGAGGTGTGCCAAGGGCCCAAAAATGTACACTTAACATTTCGAACTTTGCGCATTTTAGATATTCTTCAAATGAACCTGGGGTAGTTAAGGCGTTTAATTTTATAGATAGTGTTACGAGCCATAAATTTAGACTTGCCACTTCCAACTTATTACAGTTTCCTACCCTTGTTCAACAACCAGCTTATCCACAAGGATAGGTTCCTATAAATTCAAAAAAACTTGATGACATAAAGCGACTTTTTTATACATTCCAAAAGAACACCACGACTTCTATACAGAGATAATAGGAGTAAATTGACCAAGAACTAAAAATGAAGATCATTAGTATTGTTATTTTTTTATTATTTAATGTTTCTCCATGTATTATTCAATATAAATATAACCTTATATGCTGAGTTTCCATGTTCATTTCAGAAACATCACATGTCGCGTATTTTCAAATACCCATATTTTTTTAATTATTTTTCTTTAAAGTTTAAATATTATTATATTTTACTAGTAATCGGGCGGGTTTTAAATGCTAATTATTTAAAAACAATTTTGTCAACTATCCTTTTAGATTTTCAGTTTTTTGTAAAATGGTTTAAAACTGACATGTGCTGTTGCTCAAATGACCGATTCAAATGTGGCATTTTCTTTAAAAAACAACATTAATTATGTAGGTGCATGACCTTTTTAATACTGAATGGCATACATCGCAATTCATCGTAGCTGCCATGAAAACAGAAACTAATAGAATACGTTGTAAAAACAATTGCTTGTGTTCCGTTAAAAGTTAAAAAAATAATAACATTAGTTTGTGTTTATGTATCTCCTACGACGTTAAAATAATTTTCAGTTAAATTTGGTATTAGCAATAAGAAATTATACTAATAGTCGGACAGAGAGTGTAACAGAAAGGTTAGTTAGTTATTATATCCTAAATTGTTACCATTAGCATTAAGAAATTAAGGGTTAATTACTATTTTTTCAGTAAATAAAAATACATATCATTTATTAATTAGCTTTTCATATGTTTTTAAAACCGCATTTTATTTTTTTACGCCTATGACTTGCATTAAAGTAGGGGAGAGTCCAAGATGACGTTTTTTTAAACAAACTTGTAGCCCTCCGCTTTCTTTACGTCACTCTCAAATTGTCAGATTTGTGGAATATACACTCTTTAGCATATAAATAAGTTACCCTTTCTTAATCTGACGCGCACGATATTTCTTATGGATATATTTTTGTTCTTTACGATCGCCCCTGTATACGGGCCGCATATTTGGTGAAGGTATTTAATCGGGTATAGTTAGAACCAGATTTAATTAATTGTTAAAGCGATGCTGCCAAGTACACAAAAAATTATAAATAAAAAACCTTTTTGAAAGCATATAGCCTCTGACAAAGCCTGATTACATATTTTTTAGATAAATAAATAAAAATATTGCGAAAACACGTATCACGTACTAAAAAAACATCCTCTTATTTCGTCTCTGGCCTGCTATTAAACCTGTGGCGCGTGGCGTACTTGTCGGGTTGAATATTTTTTGCTGCAATAAATCATTGTTAACAAAAGGGTCTGATTACTTTATTATTTTTTTTTTGTACTTGGCGGCATCCCTTTCAGAATGAATTAAATATGGTTCTAACTTTACAAGGTATCCTCCGGTATATTTTTTGACGCGCTGTAGTAACTTCAGAAATCTCCTCTTGGGCTCTCCTTCCATTAGATGTTTAGTGCTTAGCAATTAAATAAAAGCACAAAAATACTGTATTTTTATTTTACCAGCTTGGCGGGAAAGAAATTAACTTGTCACTCCGAAATATTGCGGGAGATAATGATTATATAGTTGGACATAATACTTTTTCTTTTCCTCTATTGTGGCAAGAAATAATATGTGCTTTTGTGTACTTTTAATAAATTTATTAGAAAGCATTTTTTGTGTTTACTTTTAATATAATTAGTGCTTGGCCAGCAATGTATAAACATTATGATAATATCCCTTTAAAACCTATTTAGGGGGCGTAAGGTTTTCTTTTGACGAGTCTACCACGAATATTCATACCGCCATGGAAGCGGCGCTTTAACCCAGACTGTCGGGTGTCAGACTGGGCGAACGCATCACTTTTTGGTCGGACAAGTTTACCACAATGTTCTACAGAATTTTTTTTTTTTTGAAAATTAAACAAAATTGCTTATTTAGAAGTGTTTTTTAATTCTACACATCTTTTCTTAATAAAAATTTTTGTTCTTAGCAAAAACACATCAGGTACTTTACTCTTAAGCAAAAATTACATTTTTGGCCTAACCTCGTAGATGACAGAGTTGGGTCATATTCGAATACTTAGTATTCTAAATAGTGTGACGTTGAATTTTGGAATTACATACATATAGGGCCTATTTTACGTCACTGTACGGGGGCTGAACTAAAACTTTAACTTTATACTTGACTACACTTACTACTTCTTATCTAATAAAAATCCACTTTTAATTTCTTTAAAAATCAAATTTTCCAGTGTTTGTTTTGCATTTCTACGCTACCCAGTTTGTTTAATGTTTCTATTTTATTATTATAAAAGTAACCTAGAAAATAGTTTAATTTATAGTTTTAAGCCCTTGACACCTCACGTATATTTTTATGTAGCAAATTTCCCCAATGTTAAGTAAACTAATTAAAATTTATACTTATTTTAAAATTCCCAAAAATGTATATTTTTAAAATTCCCAAAATGTATACTTTTTTTATACTAGGTGTTCACAATAGTATTCAGAATACATTTTGCCGGTATTCAAATACACTTGTACTTTTGGTATTCGGTATTTGGCAGAATACTTTTTGGTTAGTATTTGGGATTCTGTATTCAAATACTTTTGAAGTATTCGACGAATACTTTTTTGAGTATTCAAATACCGGCGTTTCGAGTATTCGAATACCGGAATGTGTTAGCAGTATTCAAATACCAAAATTGTCACGAGTAGCATACTAAAAGAAAACAAAAAGAAACAAACAGTGGGAAAAAGTAGGTACGAACCTTTTTTTTGCTCTTCAAATTTTTAATATCGGTTTTTTTTCTAGTATTCGAATCTTTTTTTCAAGTATTCGAATACCGATTCCGGGTATTTTTGAATACCGTGTATTCGAATACCTTTTTTCTTCCAAGTATTTAAATATTCGGTATTCGAATACTTTTTTTGATATTCGTATTCAAATACCGATTTTCAGTATTGGACTCAACTCTGGTAGATGACTAAAACAATTTAATATCTGATGATTGTATTAGGTTTTGAACTATGCAAAACTTTTTATTAAAAAAAACTTTTTTCGTAAAATCAATAATAAAAAAGTTTCCCATATGACGCCATATTGCGTAGACACACTGTATATGAAAAATGTGAAACTGAACCAAACTGATAACACTCTGTATCTTTAAATTCATCCCACTTAACCTCGGGAATTTATAATAATAATTTTCCGCACCTTTTAAAAAAATCACCTGGTAATAAAAAAAAAGCTTTAAAATAAAAGTCAGGAACAGGAAAAACACAATAAACAATTTTGGAAGGTAATTAATTTTTTTTTATCCACAATGAACGAATATTCAGGAATATGTTGGACCCTCTGTTGACTCAATAAACTCCAATTATTTTTTGTTACATGCTAATTGAAAAGGCCTGTAGCGATCCATTACACAAAGCCATATATTTTCCATTTTGTTACTTTTGAGTTTATTTCATAAATGTTTTTTTTTCGTTTGTATTTTTTATTGTGTTCACGGTTTTAAGTCACAAAAAGTTGACTTAAAGATTAAACGATTATTTAATAATGGATATCAAAGTCTTTTTTAATAAGTAAAAAGCTTAAAATTCTGGAGTAAAAAAAAGATATTTTTTGAGGATTAATTTGTAAAAACATTAATTTTAGCATTCAAGCCAATAAAACATCTTCTCGAAATTACTTATTAAAGCAAATTACGTAAAAATATTTTACTTAAATATTCATAAATTCAATAATGAAAATTTGGAACAAAACTTTATATAAACACTAGCTGACCAGACAAACGTTGTTTTGCCATATAAATAATTTTTAAGATGTTAAGGGTGGATAACCCTTATCACTAAGGGGTATGAAAAATAGATGTTGGCCGATTCTCAGACCTACTCAATATGCTTATAAAATTTCATGAGAATCGGTCAAGCCGTTTCGGAGGAGTACGGGAACGAACATTGTGACACGAGAATTTTATATACACGTTCGGCGCTTGAAAAGTTTCGAATATGATTTTTGGGCAATGTGTAAGAAAAAGACGGAGTAGAGCGAGAACAACTTGGCTCCATCCTGTGCGGCTATCGCGTCGTAGCGTCCTTGCGCTTATCAGTCCGGTCAAAGTTCGATTGCAATTCTTCGCATACCAAGTACGTGTTAGCCGATCATGTTTACAATTTATTTTAACCTTTGGTACGAAGGCGGATACAGTAATAGCAGTACGGGGAATCGCCGTCGCTATCGGTGGGCGGTTACCTATGCAGTCGTTCTCTGTCTACTCTCTATCTATTAGTGTCTAATACATTAAAACGCAATCCGTTAGATTCAACTCGCCAAACCTTTATAATATATGTCCTAAGCTTCTTAGTTTTTAAACTACAGGGTATTATTATTTTTTAATATTGTTTTTTACAATAACTTGTATGCACATTCTGATATTTTTAAAAAATTTGGATAACGCACCGTTTGCAACAGAAGACATTCTTGGCATACAAAAAAATACTTTCACCAGTGTTGTCCATAAGGGGTTTAAGTTAAATATTTTTTAAGAAAATAATGGTACGCCACTGCATTTTTTTAATTAAAAATACTTTTTAAAACTTCCATTTAATTTGGCACAAATTTAATATCATGACTTTTTTTTATTTGATGTACGGTTTTCGCGTAAATAAATAAAAACCATTTCCCGGCATGGTCAAATCCAAATCAAATTAAAGAATAAGTGGCAAAAGTAATTTTTTCTGTAGAATTTGATATTTTTGTTACGAAATCAAATTTGTTCCAAACCTAATGGGTATTTTAAAAGTTATTTTTATTTTAGAAAAGACAGTGGCGTACCATTTTAATATTAAAAAATATTTAACTTAAACCTCTCATGGACGACACTGATAAAAATATTTTTTTCTTGTACACCAAAAAATGTCTTGTGGTGCCTAAAAGGCTTGCCTCAAATTTTTTAAAAATATCCACATTGGTATAAAAGTTATTATAAAAAACGATGTATTTTTTAAATTTTACCATCCTGTAGTTTAACTAACCAAGACTTTTAGGACATATTTATGTTCATATAAATTTTATTGCCTAATTTTCATTGTTGAATTTATATCCAAAGTTTCCCGGATACCTCGGCGGCCACCCTGTACAATACAATTAAGAAAAAATACAGGGTGTTCTACGAAAAACAGTTTCAATAAATTTCTCGAAAAGTAGACACTTAAAAATTTTTGAAAATTTGGTTACAATATAAATATGAATTACTTTACCCTCCTAATAATGTTGAAAAAATGCATTTACGAGGCGTGTTTTAAAAGTAAGTATGCGCGCCGTATAGCTACATCTGTTGGTAAGCTACAGACGCCGTTACGGAACCATCCAATCGAGTCTACATCTGTTTCAGCGATTTTAAAATGCCTCCACCTATCGAAAATCCCGCCGACTGCAAAGTTCGTGCTCTTATATGGTTTCTCTGTGTTCAAGGCTTAAAATCAGTTGACATTCATTGCCCAATCAGTGAAGTACATGGTGAAAACAATATGATTGATGGAATAGTGCTATTAAATGTTAATATTTTTTTCAGTCCACTTTTTGAATCTGATCATTGGTAATGACTGAAGTTCATCTCGAATGTTTGTGCGGCCATATTTAAAGGCCATAACCCATTTCCGCACCATTTTATCACTTATAATTTTTTCACCATTCACTTTACTGATTTAGCGATGAATGTCAACTGACTTTAAGCCTCGAACACAGAGAAACCGTATTACAGCACGCACTTGCGCCTTTTCACCCGGGGTATAAAACTACTTGGATTTTAAATACAGTTGTTATATTCTCGCGGGATTTTTAAATCCGGTGCCAACCTCCCGCCCATAGGTGCACTGCTTTATTTAATTTTACTTAAACTATTTTTTCCGATCCGTACTGTCAGTCCGATGCCGACGTATGTGCGCGTACCTTTAATCGGATGGTTTCGTAATGGCGTCTATGGGTTCTCTACAGAAGAAGACACACAGCGCGCATGCGGTAAACGGCGACCGCAGCGCTGCGACGGCGTAATTTTAAAACGGTATTTACTTTAAAAACACGCCTCGTATTTTAATGATAGCAAGACCTTGAAAAGTAAAAAAAAGTAATTAATCATCCCTCCTCTTGCAGTTCCCAACAGAGAAACTCGTGGTGCCGCGCGTATGCATTCCCATACAGTTCAATTGGACAGGCCCCGAACTTCCCATTTCGTTCGTTCTTTTATCCCTAAAGTTTCTAGACTGTGGAACCTGCTGCCAGCAGAGGTCTTTCCATCCCCCCAAATCTTCAAGTTTTTAAGTATCGTGTTAACAAACTTCCTCTTACCCTGCTTAAGACACCCACGGTACGTTAGTATTTAGCTTAGTATTTAGGCTTTCAGCCTTTGTGGATTGTCCAAAGATAAAAAAAAATCCTATAACATAAAAGGGTTTTATTTATTTTTTTAATTATACAAATCCTATATCTCTTTCTATGGTTCAAGTGGATAACCTTACAATTTTAAAATGTGGATCCTTAGAATAAATTCGACAGATTATCCCACAGAGATCCAATTTTACTTCAATGCTCTTTTTTTCCGATCCTTAAAGAAAGAAGTATTTGAAATTGGGATAAACGGGGAATGATATTAAAGAGTGGAGTTACCTGACTGAATTTAAAAAATAGGGCTTTTCTTTTTAGGTTAAGTGGTATTTAGAAATGAATAAAGTATTATTGATTTAGTCCACAGTGTAGAAAAGTGGATATAGAGATTGGAATAATGCATTATAGACTAAGGCCTCGGCTACGATAACACGCGTAAGCGTCGAGCGGAAAGTATCAAATCTCTGTACTGTTAGCCTGTACTACCTAAAATATTTTGTGGTAAACAGCGTCTTGAAACCAGTTTATATACATTAGAAACTCTCCGGGGATAGTATTTGTTCGTTTCCAGCGGCAGCGACATGGCTTTTTGCTCACGTATATTGCAGTCGCCTGATTTCAAAATATTTTTTTTATGCAGCCATAAAAATCAAAGGCAGCTTTCTCATGTTCTCTTGTTATATTTAAAGTTTTTTTCGCCGGTACACAAAAACTGCTTTAAGGGAGCATTGAATGGAACAACACAAAATAGGCATTTTCAAATATTGATTTGATGGATTGGGAAAATCCAATCAGCTGTTTTTGAATTTCACTGGGATTTTTTATATTTTCCGAACACATATTATGTTCTATTTGGCCTACAACCCTTTTGCTATGTTTTGGTCGAGTAGTTATTTTTAAAGATTTTCACAATATTATTAAACTGTAAATAATTTATATATATATATGGCTGGTTGTTTTTAAATTTCTTGGTGAGATGGCACCGCTGTCTGTATTTATTAGTTCTGGGATACAGAATAGTATATTACATTACAAGTGTGGAAAATGACTAATTTCACACGAGTGGGAATATTGTAGCACGAGGCGTTAGCCGAGTGCGACAAACCCACGAGTGTAAGAAAGTCATTTTTACACTAGTACTGTACACTATTTTTCCTACGACCACAAATTATTCACCAAAAAAAATAAAGTTTGTCTGTTCAGAAAAAATAAAAAACAATTGAGAACTTTGCAACACTAGGGTGATATTTACTTTGCAACACTAGTGTGATATGTACTTTTCCTCACTCTTTTATACTGTTTTGACAATATTTTTACATCGAAAATCACCTACCTAGAAGCATTATATAACTTTTCTCATTTTGGAATTTAAAAAGGCCCTCACTTAATAAAAATTGTATGGTTTTGTTAGGTAATAACGGTAATTGTTTAATACGGTTTTCTGCTATTATAAGGGTTTTTTAAAAATTATCGATACTTACATATTGTAGACACTCTTCTAAATAAAATGTAAGTAGTGCATATCCAAAATATTCCGTTTTTTAAAAATATCAGTAAACAAACTTACGGGACCGGGGAGTGAAAAGGGGTGCTGGGTGGGGTAAAATTGGTAAAACGTGTTAATGAAACTGAACATCACATGTAAAATTAAGTAAGAATTACAGTTTTTCCTCATATTTGGAAGAAAAAATATAAAAAATATGAAAATTGTAAATGCATAACCTAAAGTCCTAAAAGTAAGAAAAAACGACTACCAAACGTCAGTTACCATGCAAAATATGGAAAGCATTTGGCAACGTCGGAAGGGTCTGATTCTATTTATGAATGGATAAAAAAAGTGGATTCATAAAGTGTGTATTAGCCTTAGGTTTAATTAGGGATAAAAAAAAGATTTAACTAGTTTTTGAGTACACCAAGAAAGAGAAAAAGGAATTTGATCTATAGGCTTTTTTCTCTGGCGCTTTAAGTCGAACGGTCAAGCGGCAAGGCTGCCTCTATAGGGTGCGTGCTCAAAGGTAGAAGGGAGATTTTTAATTTGATCTATTTACCTGACAACACTGTGCCACTGAGCGAGCTGTCAGTGAAAGTTGTTTTTTGTGGTAATGTCTATTTTTGTTTATGTTTTTATTTTTCGGAAATTTTATTATTACTCTTTTCAATATTGGAAGAAAGCTTATACTGTACAGTAACTTAACGTCAATAAGATGATTTTCGCTAATTTGGGTTCTACTGTTTAAGGTAAGTAAAAGCTTTTTTTACTGTCACTACAATAAATATGTCACTTGCAAAACCAATAGCACTTTTTAGAATGACATCATAATATATATCACACAAGTGTTGTAAAGTGCTTTGCAACACTAGTGCTGTAAAGTACTTTTCAACACTAGTGTGATATAACGCATTTTCTATGCATGAAACCAGTGTGCTATTTGCTATTTTCACAAGTGGTCGTAGGAAAAGAATATTTACAGTCAGTCGGGGCGTCATCAAGGCGTCTAGCGACCTGAAGCGGTTTGACAAGTCTTAAGGAAGACGAAACACGTGTCACCCTCTTGATCGGGCCCGGGGTATTCCATTTTCTTTTGGAGACTCCGTAATTTTTAAACAACCAACCATAGTAGCCGAATTCTTACAGGGTATTTTTTATTTATTAATTTTTACAGTCATTGATGAGCCATATGCCCAAAGAACTTTACCTTTTATTTATATATATATATATATATATATATATATATATATATATATATATATATATATATATATAACTATATATATATATATATATATATATATATATATATATATAAAGTGGGACCAAAATAAGGATCCTAAGCATCAATAACTATTGCAGATACAGGTTAGGTTAGGTGTTTTTTACAGCACGTTTTAAAGACCGTGTACCGGCAACATGGTGTCTTGAAAAAAGTTTAACTGCATTTTTAGAAATTAAGGCTAATTAAATTAATTTTTGTAATCAAAGTACTGTTTAATCATGTAAAATTTTAGTAGTTTTATAATATAAATATGTTCTGTTCGGCACAAGATGCTAGTTTTCAACTTAAATTCACCTTGAAGCCCTGAAGAAGGAATAAAGATTTCCGAAAGCTAGGCTAACAAAAAGAGTTTTACTTAACGGCCCTTAACTAACACTGACTGCAACCTACTAACTCTAACCTCTTTGGTTAAAATTCCTCTTTTCTAACTAGTTTCAGTCACGAAACTACCCCTCCATATATATATATATATATATATATATATATATATATATATATATATATATATATATATATATATATATATATATATATATATATATATATATATATATAACCAGTATTTTAGATAAATATTTAAAAAAATTAAAAAATTAAAAAAGATTCGAAGTGTTAAATAAAAAGTTTTAACCTTAAAAAGTTCGCGAGGATTCCGCTATTGACGATTCTTGGCTTGGCATTAATTTTTCACGCCATTATATGCTTTTTTTTGTTATTTTCTTTTTTTTATTAGTACGAAAATAAAGTTGGAAAATAATTAATGTATTTTTATTTAATTTAACTTTATATTTCCCTTGTTGCGCGTCTGAAAATATTACATTTCGGAAAGTTGGTACAAACTAGGGATGCGACATCGATGCCAAATATCGATGTGACCATCGATGGTAACGATCCATCGAACAAGTAACATCACTGCTTTTTAAACGTCGATTATCGATGGTCCAATAATAAAAATTAAATATATACCTATATAAATGAAAAAAACAAAAAAAGCATATAATGGCGTGAAAAATTAATGCCGAGAATCGTCAATAGCGGAATCCTAGCGAAATTTTTAAGGTTAAAACTTTATTAATAAAATATTTATCTAAAATACTGGTTTAGCAAATAAGTATTGGGATATCGGCTAGTAACGCAACAACAAAGGATGTATGTGTATTTGTAGCTTTCGGTTTTTTTTTGCTCTTACTATAGAATTCCGTTATTGAATGTCATGAATAGATAATCTATGGCCGCAATTTTAAAAATAAACCATATGTTGTGATATGTCATTAAAAAGAGATTTTAGTGTAGAATTTAAAAATAAAGTAAAATCGGGGTGTTGCTATTTATAATGTTTGTCAAATTTTTACTTTTCTCTTATTATTTACATTTAAAATTGAAATTACGAAATCTAAGAAGGGACTTTATTAAATAAAATGGAATATGTCACTACCTGTGTTTTCACAGCCTGTAAAATATTTATTTACCTTTCTTTAAAAAAAGGGGGTGGGGGTAACAACATTCTGTTTTACCCGGTATATTTTTTTCTTATTTTTATTAAAGAATAACCCCTTAAAATTTACAGTCTAGTAACCGGATACCTGGCTATAGATATACAATTATATTTTATATAATGTTTTAAATTTTATTTAAAAAAATAGGGAGTAATAAAATTCTGCTTCAACCGACATAAAAACCGCTTAGCTGAAAAAAAATGTAACCCACATCATTCAATATTTACATGACTAACACATTACCAACTGTACAGGTATACATTACGGACCTTTTTATCCATATATCTGAATTTCAGCTCCTCCACTAGGGATTTGCACCAGTTACAAAAACTCTTTGGGTATTTTCCTTTATATATGTTTTTTTATATACCTATAGGTGTAACTTGGGGAATTGCATCGAATTCTCTGGTCGATAAGATTAAGATATTTTATTTTTGTGTATTTTATAGAAAAACACCAAGTTGGACACAATCATCGCAAACAAAGCCTAGAAAATACATGTTTCCAGTTTCCAGTTCCATCATCTGTACAGGGTGTCCGAATTTCGTTGCAATTGCGGGGTATCTTAGTCATTATTGAGGACAGAGACTTGCAGTTTTCGCGAACTGTTGCTACTTTTGAGTAAAACAAAGTGCGACACTAAAAGTTTTTAATTGCCCTTTTAGTTTTTAACATAAAATGCGTATTTTTTTAATTTTTGGACCTTCTCGTATTTCAGTTGTTTAGTTTGTAACTTAAGGTGCGTCTAGACTTGCAACAGATCGCAATGCCGCTCCACTCCGCGATCCGCGCCTCGTGTAGTACCAGAAACGGCCAGTTTTATTTAAAATTCTTGTCCAGACTGCAACTGCGCTTCGTGCCGAATAACGTTGCTGCCGGGCTACAAACCGCGCCAAGACGGAGACGGTTAACGGACTAATTATCTACGTCTCTAAAATAACAAAAAAATCCGATAAAATATAAGTATTCAAAAATATAAGCACACACTTTAGGCAATTCTTCATTAACCCCATATGTCAAAAGCGGTTTACAGCAAAAACCACAAATGTTAGGGTTCAATGGTGTTTTTCCAGAAAACAATACGACGATACTTGTTTGCGCTCAATTTAACTGTTTGGCGAATGGGTCACTGCAATCCATAGCTGGTCGTTTTTTTTGGCGTCAAATCAAAGAAAATCGGTTTGTTCGCGGGTCTAGTAATGAACCGATTCTGAACCAGAATCAAACTGGTTTTGAATTGTTTTAAAGCGCATGTCTAGTTATTTATTAGTTCGGAATTTTTATTTACCGCGAACGATTTTCTATACAGCTGAGGATGTATTCTAACCTAGCCTTTTGGTTAGGATTTTTCATGGTTAAATTGGATACTACACAAAAAATAAAAAATTCAAATAAAAAGGTAAATTGTTATACTGTCGAAAGCCACTCGAGGTCTCTCGGCGGAAGACGAGGGATTCCCTGCCTCCACTCGTTTTTAACATAAATATGTGTATTTAACTAAAGATAAAATTCAAACAACAAGAAATGGTAAAATCTTGTAATATTCTCTATATTTTTTAATTAAATCTTTATTTATTTTATTGCATACATACATTCATACGGAATACAATTAAAAATCCTTTGTTTATATACGCTCAGAATCACAAAAATATAAAAAAATATTCAACAGGTATATGAACCTTAAAATAAAAAGTGGTAGAAACAAATAAACTGTAATACAACAGTTTATTTCTGTACCACAAAAACAGAAAACAGCTGACCATGTCGACAATGCGCATGAAATTCCGAACTGAACTTTTAGTTCCAACAAAAATCCCAGAACTGCTAATCAGGTTACGAATCGGTAACGAACTGATTCCATTGTAACCCGCGAACACAGAACTGTTACTAAAAATTCGGGATTTTACTAACCGCGAACGCTGCTTTTTCACTGCGCATGCGAATAGTCCCAGAACCGGTTCAGAATCGAACCCGCGAACCCAGCTAATGTTGTGTTAAGGACGGGCGCGCCCATACCGAGGAGGATTTACATCTTTTTTCTTATAAGTAACTTTTGGTGTGTTTTATTACATTAACCTAATATAATACATATCTTACAATAAATAACTAATCCAACAAATACACAAAATAAATAGTAAATAGAGTTGGGACACCCTGTATTTGCTTGCTACATAAAGGCGTTGCCTACTTACAAAATTTGCCTTATCCAAAAAAGTCACCGGCTGCGCCTGCTTTTGTCGTATCTTTATAATTTACTGTTTAGTTAAGGTAATAGAAATACTCTAAATGTTCACAATAGAGACATTTTGCACCCCTTATTTTGCAATTCCGTTGTGGTTAACGTTATTATGAGACTGCGCAGTAACGCAAACATGATCCGTTATCGTTATTAACCATACCGGACTCCTTTAATTACGGATGAATACCGAAGAGCTTATCGATATAGTTATTGCTAAACAGCGTGGTTGCCGGATTGTAGAAATTTTAATATTAATTATTTAAAAGGTTAAAATTTTATTGCCGTATTAATTAAAATATCATTTATACTATGGCTCTAATTAGCGAAAAATCTATAGCAGTAATAAAAATCAAATAGTGTTAAGAAATTCAGACCGACTTGCACTTTTACGGATATTCTAAATCAGTAATTAATTTAGATGTTACAATCTGGCACACTTGCTTTTTATTCTACTACCAAACTTAACCTTACTTTTTGTGTTTTGCTTATACTGTATTGTTCGCAACTACTTTAAAAAATCAACAGAAGTGTTTGCAAATATTTAAATATCAATTTATATCTTATGAAGAATAAAAGTAAATTCTGATTTTTCGTTAACTTTAAAATCGGTGAACCATAGGCAAAAATAAGGTTATGTGTCGAAAGCGCAGACGCAAGATATATTTCTTAAAGGAGGCTGCAAAATCTCTGTCTAAAACTGCTGCCGTAATCGTTATGTTTAACCCTCAACTGGCGTTGTGGGGTCTGGCGGACCCCCGGTACTTTTTAAATCTATGTAAAACGTGCAAATTTAGAATTTGAGCTTAACCGCGCCATCTACCTTTAAGTTACCGTACTCATAAGCTATGATGACAAACGCGTTAACTTTGATTTAGTATTGTTTCAAACAGCGAGTGGCAAAGTTCATTTGGGGTCTGTGTGGCACCACGACGCTAATAATGTGTTATTTTTGAAATGGCAGGTTCTTTCAAAAGTGTGCATGTTAGGGACTCTAATTATGAAGAAACATTAAGCCAGTGGTATGATGAAATTGAAAGTGAGTGTAATGACTATGATGACTACAAGAACAAGGTTTTTTTTCCAGAAAGTGACTATAACTCTGATTCTGAAATGGAATGTAAGGAGGACATACTGAAACACAGGAAATTCATGCTAATCACAAAAAGACAAGCGGACAGAAACAACGAATGAAAAGTTTTATTTTGACAAAAATCGATACAAATGGTCTGCTGTTCTGGCCAACCCAACTTTAAATATAAGAACAAAGAAACACAATCTAATCAAGGTTCTTCCGGGGCTGAAAGGACCTGCAAGATGTGGTGATGTCGCCGATCCATTAAAAATATGGAGCTTTCATTTTAGGGAAGACATGGAAAATAAAATAATTCTTCCGACAAATGAAAAGATATTTTCATTTCAGGATAAATTCAGCAACCCTGATAGAACGGAACTGAGAGAACTAACAAAGAAAGAACTTGGAGCGTTTGTTGCTATCTTGTATTACGCTGCAGTAAAATAAAAATTAAAAAAGACTCTTTTGGTTTTATTCCAGCTTAAATGATTACAAACTATTAGGAAATAATATAATACGTCTCTAATAATTAAAAAAATCTCAATAAACAATGGGGTCCAGTGGACCCCAGGACGCAACTAACGGTAGAATATTTCACGACGCCAGTTGAGGGTTAATAACGATAACCATAAGGAGGCCAAAAAACGTCTGTTATTTTAAGAGGTGCAAAATGTCTCTAATAAATTACCCACTTTTTGTGTTAGATCTTTTTGCACAACCCATAATATTACCAAAGATCCAACGTCTGTTTCGCTTTCGTTAGATAATCCTATACAAAGAAAGAACCTTTTTGAGCTCTTTTAAGGATTAAAAATAGATTAAGCTACAAAAACAAGACAGTTTTTCTTCGTTTCATTTGCTTTAAGTGTATAAAAGAGACAGCAAAGTCATCTTAGCAACCTCGTAAAAGCCATTTCTACCTTTAAGTTGCTTTTTGACACTTCAATTTTGTCTCACAATACCGTAAAATACTGAAGTAGTAAAAGTAAAAGATTTACGTCTATTCCAATTCGGATATTAAAGAGCATTTGACAATATGCTACTTACAGTGTCGCACTGCCGATTTTCTTTAAATGTATACAGGGTGTAATTTAACTGAAAGCTAAAAATACAGGATATAATTTCTAACGATTTTATTTATTGCAGCATTACTATATTTTTTACATGCTCCTTAAGTGGTCCAGGGTACTTGGACACCCTTTATCTCGCAAACGACCAACTTTTTAACTAAGGCCAATGGGGTTTAATTGTTGTATTTTTAAATAGTAAGTTCTATTCTACCAATCAAGCCCTTTAATTTGATACCCATATTGAGGTTGTAGTGAAGTAATATGTAATCCGCCATTTTGTATCGGCGGCCATGTTAGATTTACAATTATAAAAATATGTTATATTGTGAACACCTAGTATAAAAAGTATACATTTATGGAATTTTAGAAATATACATTTTTGGGAAATTTAAATTTTAATTAGTTTTTCTTAACATGGGCAAATTTGCTACATAAAAATATACGTGAGGTGTCAAGGTCTTAAAAGTATAAATTAAACAATTTTCTAGGTTACTCTTATAATAATAAAATAAAAACATTAAACAAACTGGGTAGCGTAGAAATGCAAAACAAACACTGGAGAATTTAATATTTAAAGAAGAGAGAAAGAAATTAAAAGGGATTGTTTATCAGAGGTAGTTAGTAAAGCCAAGCATAAAGTTAAAGTTTTAGTTAAGCTCCGTGGGGGCTATCCCTAGGGATATGCCCGTACTAAATTTAGTTAATCAAATAAGTTAAGTTGGTTTTTAAAAATGCAAAGTTAGTTTTGATGGTCCACCGGTCTCATGGTCCCAAGAAGATAGTTCCATATGGTACATTTGCCCAAGTGACGTCAAGTAGTATTTCAAAATGTTAACGTCACAATATTGTATTGTCATTAAAATTAAGGAAGTGTACCAAATTTCAGATCGATAGGTCGTCAGGAAGGGGTAAAATTAAATAATTACTTGCTTTGACCCAAATAAATAACACATAAATAAACAGGTTAAGTTAAGTAAAACCGTTTAAAAAAAAATACAAAATTTGGTGAAAACATACCTTTTTTGTCCTAAATATACTGTATTTTTTAAATTTAAAATATTTATTTTTGGACATTATTTTAATTTAATATTAAAAAGTACATTTTTTTCATTTGAAAATTCACGTGTCAAAATATCGGCATTTTTAAAATAGTCGCTGAGTTTTTGTTCGTTGAAATCTATACTTTCTGATGGTGTAAAAAAATAATATTACCAAGTAAACTTTCTCAGAAATATATATATATATATATATATATATATATATATATATATATATATATATATATATATATTTTAAATTATCGACCCTAATCTAATAATGATAAAAAAAACGGATCCAAGTTTTTCTTTGGCATTTTCTAAGAACATTTACCAGTGTAATGTTGTTTTTTACACCATTAGAAAGTAGGGATTTTAACTAACAAAACGACAAAGAACTCTATGGAAAATACAAATATTTTGACCCGTAAATATTCATTAAAAAATAGGGGTACTTTTTTGATATTAGTTCAAAAAATGTAATAAAATAAATAAATCAAACAAAAGAAAAAAAACAAATAGTGTATTTGGGACATGCAAAGGTACGTTTTTACCCAATTTTGTATTTTTTTTATTTTTGTAAAAGAAAAGAAAATATAAAAACCAAAAAATTGATTATTTCAATTTTTTACCTAAATTTTTAGGTTATGTAATAAAAGCGTAAATACAAAACTTATAGTTTTTTACATTGCCTACAACTTTGTTATTTAATTTTTTCCATAGAACTTGTAGTGTGGCCAAAAACCTAGAAAACCCGTATTTTACACATAACATCATCGACCTAAAATCGCCCGTAATTTCTTTTTCCTTTATTTTTATTATATTCTCTACCTTTTTCAATGGGTTTTATCCTAAATTATTTTTTTTTACTTTTTATCTTTTTTAAAGGCTTCTGCACTGGTCTAAAACAGATGCAAAGGAATTTATTTATATATGTGTAAAAGTTTAAACTAAAACATCTTAGGGTTGATTTTAGCGATTTTTATAAAGTTTTTCTTACCTAAAGTAATGACACTTTCAACAAAAGCAAAGTACTGGAGGTAGCGTTTGATTCCTTACTTAAAAAAAAAAACCATATACCGAATTTGGTAATACAAAATCAAATATTATATAAAATATTTTGACACCCTGTATCTCGCAAACGAATAACTTTTCGAAAAAGGTAAATTGCGTTAGATCGTTGTATTCTGGTCTAAGGAATTTGTGGAAGCATTTTGTACAGACCTTTTAGAGACACCCTGTATACAGGGTGTCCGGGAAAATGTGGGAAATCTCTTGCACACGTATGGAACAGATGAAAAAAACACGACAAGTTCCTATAACATTTTTTCCGTTTAAGCCCCCTGCGGAGATATGATCCCCTAAAGGGGGCAGCTAGAAATCGATTTTTCGTGAATAACTTTTAAGCGCTCTGTATAATTTGATAATATTTTAGTACGATGCATACTAGTAAAGATCTCTTAAAATAGTGCCCTTAAAACTTATGTCGCTTCTTTAGTTTGCCAGGGACGGACTAGTTTTCGCACATTATTGATAATATTTTTTACGCCCTGTATGGTGAAGACACAAAAAATATGTTTTTGGGTAGTTTAAACCTTTGCTAAAAAAAGGTACTCTTGTTTGACATCGATAAAATGAGCCGTTTTCGAGTAAAAAATTATTTTAACAATAAGAGTTTATTTTTGTTTAATAATACAATATTTTATTTTCGATGTAATTTGTAATTTTTGATTCAGTATTGAAGTCCTCTCGTAGCAGGTCAGGAATTTGTTGTACCTTTTTTTTAGCAAAAGGTTTAAACTACCCAAAACATATTTTTGTGTCTTCACCATACAGGGCGTAAAAAATATTATCAATAATGTGCGAAAACTAGTCCGTCCCTGGCAAACTAAAGAAGCGACATAAGTTTCAAGGGCACTATTTTAAGAGGTCTTTACTAGTATGCATCGTACTAAAATATTATCAAATTATACAGAGCGCTTTAAAAGTTATTCACGAAAAATTTTCTAGCTGCCCCCTTTAGGGGATCATATCTCCGCAGGGGGCTTAATCGGAAAAATGTTATAGGAACTTGTCGTGTTATTTTCATCTGTTCCATATGTGTGCGAGAGATTTCCCACATTTTCCCGGACACCCTGTATAATTTCTACGATGTACTCGAATTACAAGACGTACGCAGATATATCTGATTAAGATTGATGAGTCCGGGGGCGGGGGGATGATTGAGTTCTTAGAGGTGACCTTATTACAGACAGGTAAAAACCCAACATCACAATCATGTTCATAAAGTAATACTTTAAAAAAAAGATACTTTATTCATGTGTTACATACTATATTTTTCTACGACCGTATAAAAATTTCCAATTTAGTAGTTTATACATATTTTATTTATTTAAACTTATAAATTTTAATTTTTCCAGCACAGCTATTATATTGCAACAAAAAAATGGTTTCCTTATTTTTTAAATAACAATTATCCTTTTCATAACTATGCATTTATTATTATTTACTTTTAGAAAATTGTATGAACTTACTTTTTGTAGAAATAAGAAAAAAACAGTATAAATCTGTTTCCAAATTCATTATTACTATTATTTTCAATAATTTCTATTAAATTTATTTGCAAACTGTCAAATTTTAAAACTAGACTGACACATGAACTAAAAGAATTAATGACGAAATCAAAGGTAACTTGACCGTTTGGTTCACTTGATGTCGCGTTTACTGATACATTGCATAAATTGATTTGAGTTTATTGTAGTAGACATGGAAACAAAACACTAATTCAAAGAGTAAAAAAGTTTGAAACAGTTAAAAAAGTTACTCTTTTTAACACTTTATGTAGTGTACTAAAATGGAGTACTCTATCTTCATGTTTACGATTAAAAAAAGATTTTTTTAACGGTCCTAGAAAAAATATAATATGGTTTTCAATAAATTATTAAAATAAACGGGTTTTAACAGCAAAATAAAGAAAAACAACGAATAATAGCATAAAGCATTCGTCTTTTACTGTAAAGGAATCCTACATAACCTACATTTAAATCCGCAATTGCAAGAAGCATTTTTTCAGATTTTTACGACCGTTCGCAGAAAATAAATGGACGGTTGGACGAACATGCGCACTTAAAAGCCGTGGCAAAATACAAACACCGGCACCCCGTGCCCTCCGTCCGCGGTCTTACCGTGACGCTTATTAGCTACCGTACTCCGAACAGAAAACCAGGACGCCGTCGACACATTTTCCGATAATGGAGATAGTCTGTTTGGCGCCAGGTGCATTTACCCTTGATTTTCTTGCGCACAAACCCGTTTCTTCGCCCATGAAATGTAACTTTTGTTTCGAGCAGGTAATAAATAACATTGGCAATCTATCGAGATCAGTAAAAGGAACTTAACAATCCCAAATTCATAATTTTAATATTAGATATGTTATCACCGCCTAGCAACGCGAGTACACCTAATTTGTACGCTAAAAGATAATTTTATAAGTGAAAAATATTAAAGATGATGTTTTTGTTTAATAGATTAAAAAAGGCAAATTTATAAAAACGTATTTTCATTTATATTCGTCATATTTTGGTTAAGTCCTAAAATGTGTACTTAAATACATATATTTTTTTTTACTTCTGTACTTAACTATTTGTGGTAAGAAAAATATATTTTTTAATAAATCCTGGTGATAAATGGTAGCAATTAGTCTGTAAAAGAAGCAACAGAAAAAGACTAAAGCGAAAAATTACTAAGATATTTTAAGGGTATACTTTACGCCTTCTCATATTTTCTTCATTAGTTAAAAAGAAATAACAAAGGAAATGAGGTAAAAAAGAATGTTGTAGTACTTAGTAAATATATTTTTTCCTACGACCACATGTGAAAATAGCAAATAGCACACTGGTTTCATGCATAGAAAATGCGTTATATCACACTAGTGTTGCAAAGTACTTTACAAGGCAGCCTTGCCGCTTGACCGTTCGACCTAAAGCGCCAGAGAAAAACTTCTATAGATCAAATTTCTTTCTCTCTGTCTTCGTGTACTCAAACAACTAGTTAAATCTTTTTTTGTTTGATCCCTTAATTAAACCTGAGGCTAACACACTTTATGAATCCACTTTCTTTTATCCATTCATAAATAGAATCAGACCCTTCCGACGTTGCCAAATGCTTTCCATATTTTGCATGGTATAACGGACGTTTAGTAGCTGTGTTAATAGTGGTTTTTTTCTTACTTTTAGGACTTTAGGTTATGCATTTACAATTTTCATATTTTTTATATTTTTTCTCAAAAATATGAGAGAAAAAATATAATTTCTACTTAATTTTACATGTGATGTTCAGTTTCAATAACTCGTTTTACCAATTTTACCCCACCCAGCACCCCTTTTCACTCCCCGGTCCCGTAAGATTGTTTACTGATATTTTTTAAAAACGAAATATTTTGGATATACGCCACTTACGTTTTATTTAGAAGAGTGTTTAAAATATGTAGGTATCAATAATTTTTAAAAACCCTTAAAATAGCAGAAAACCGTATTAAACTATTACCGTTATTACCTAACCAAACCATACAATTTTTATTAAGTGAGGGCCTTTTTAAATTCCAAAATGATAAAAGTTATATAATGCTTCTAGGTAGGTAATTTTCGATGTAAAAATATTGTCAAAACAGTATAATATAGCAGTGACACAAAGTACATATCACACTAGTGTTACAAAATAAAAATCACCCTAGTGTTGCAAAGTTCTCAATTGTTTTTTATTTTTTCTGTGAAGACTAAAAAACTTAAAATTTAGTTTTTGGTGACTAATTTGTGGTCTTAGGAAAAATAGTGTACAGTACTCGTGTGAAAATGACTTTCTTATACTCGTGGGTTTGTCGCACTCGGCTAACGCCTCGTGCTACAATATTCCCACTCGTGTGAAATTAGTCATTTTCCACACTTGTAATATACTATTGCCTTGTTTGTAATGACTTACAGTAGGTATTTCAAGTGACTCTCACCATGCCCTTTTGTTTAATACCCATATTATAGAAGTGCATTAAAAATAACTAGTGCGCCATCTTTAGAAGTCCACCATATAGTATAGGAGGTAGCAACGTTTTCAAAAAAGAGCTTTGGGACAGCTGATTTTTTGATAAATTGTTTTCCTTCCTCTTCTGGATAGACCCAAGGCTGACTGGCTGGCGGCAGTGGTTGCGTTTATTAGTTAGCATCCTACCTGTACAGAGTGTACAGGCTGTCCCATTTTGGTTGTCCCTTATAGGAAACTTGAAAACCATAAGAGATATTAAAAATCCGATACCCAATCCTCAAGCTCTTTTTAGAGAAAACATTTATGGTACAAACAGATCATCGCTATCGCGAAGCGTTTCAGAGATACAGGGTGATTATCGATTTTTTCACTTTTTGAAAAGGCCCGGTAGCTTTGTTGTTATTATAGATACGAGAAAACTAATTGCACATTATAAAGACACTTTTTTCCGTAGAATCCAGTGGCGTAGCCAAAAATTTTTTTCAGCTGTCATTTTTGACATATGACCCAAACATGTTTTTTTTTTTATTAGGGACACCCTATAAATGATTAGGTAATTAAATTGCTTGTTTTTTCCTGATTAAAATAATATATCATAGTAGGTGGTTAAATAATTTTTTACGTCAAATATTGGAAAAATTATGATTTCAAAGACGCATTGCGGCTTCTATCTGTTTTTTAAATTGTTTTATATTTTTGTTTTAAAAGGAATCTGTCATCCCTTAGCTCAGGAGACATTTCCGTAGAAAAAAAACAAAAAATTAGTTTTTTTTAGTTGTTGCTCCAACAATTTGGAGTGCATTAAAAACACTAGTCCGACGTTTCGGATGTTCCGCTATGTTGAGTATTGTTTTTTGCAATGTCTGTGCCGGCCGTAATACCCAGTTTTTTTTTTCATGTGAAGGGGGGTGTAAATTTATAATAACATATAATAAGTTTTTAGGTTCCCAAAAACATTTGTAATAATTTATAATATTTTTCCAGTAAAAGCCCCTCATTTTAGGTTAGGTTGATTTCAGAATTTTGACCAAAAAATTAATTCCTATCCCATAGTGCGATGACCAGCTGCATCAACCGGCATATCATAAAAGAAATATAGCAAAGGCGGCCGCGAAGACAAGAATGCCGATTTATTTGCTTTAAACTTTTGTGATTTTTTTTCTTATCAAAGAGCACCGAATTTACATTTTTAAACTGTTCCTTCTATAAATTACATGCTAAACAGTGTATTTTTCACTAATCTGACAATTTGACAGTGACGTAAAGAAAGCGAAGAGCTACAGAGTAGTAAAAAAATCATTTTAACATTGTTTACTACCCTGTATCTGGAAAATCATGCATTTGCGGACCTATGAACTTTTTAACAACACTTTATAACACCCTGTATAAATTAACGTTAGTAGATATCCATACGTATATGTGTATAAAATTTAACTAACCCTTGTGCCGTAAATTACCTTCAACTTAAAATTGAATTGTAAGTCTGCTTAAAATTGGTTTTGCAAACATAGACTCGAAATTTAAATTTGTTGTCATAGCCGGCTTAAAACACTATTAAGTAACTAATTTGGCACAAAGATAATTAAAACTTTTGGTACCACAGAAGTTGAAATTTTAAGTAAAATAACATATTCAAAATGTTAATGGGGAGGAATAATTTAGAGATTGTTTTAATTTGTATAACTTTTGTGGTTATCTAAAACATACAGGGCGATCAAACTTAATTTGGCACTATTGTCTTACTTCTCTATTATTGGAGATACAAAGTCGGTTAAATTAGAAAAAAGTATAAACTAAAGTAAAAGCACAAGTACGTCCCGAGCAGCAAGCTGACGTCATTATGACATCATTTTAAAAGTCATTTTTGGTCATAGAACGTCATCAGACCAAAATTATGAGGTCATTTTAATATCGTGTTTTTGACGTCATTTTTTCATCATACTAGCTCATAAAAACCTAATGACGTCATGTTTAGAAAACCCGCCAGAAAAAAATTGTGACATTATATAATTTGTGTCAAAATCCAACCGAAATAATATATGACAGAAAAATAAGACTAATAGTTTTACAAAATTGAAATAGGAAAAAACTCTACCGATAGATGGCGCAATGACAATAAACTACTACGTTTAATCAACATCTTCGCTTTTTATTGCCTACACCGTACCGATGAGACCAATAGAGTTCGAGATTGGTCTGCGGTTGGTGATCTCAGTTAGCTTTGAAAGAAATATATTCGGCTAGTGTAAAAATCTGCATCTCCGGTTGGACAGTGTCCCGAGAGATGCGACCTTGCAGTGCAAGGAAATTGCAAGCAGTAAGAAGTTTTTCCTATTTTAATTTTCAAATAAAATATCGTATCATTTTAGCTTTAAAAAAGTATATACGTCAATTTTCGTCATCTTAAAGACGTCATTAACGGGACGTCTTTTGTCTGTAACATAGGGAGGTCAATTTAACGTCATTTTGTCGTCATCTTATGACGTCTTTGCTGACCAAATGTCCAAAAATGACTAAAAAGAGACGTCAGCTTGCTCCTTGGGGTGTTATTTGATTGGTTTGAAGAGCTATAGACGGTCATACAAAACTGTCACATTGGGGGAATAATGGTTAGTTCTGGTTCTGTTATGTAGGGTAGGGCGGGGCTAGTTGAGCATAGAGGTAAGTTGGGCAATCAAAATATCTCAAAAACTATCGACCGCACACAAACGCGTCAAATAGCGTAAAGAAGGGGTTGCGTGAGGAGAACTCATCGTGCGACCGTCAGTGGTGATGCGGCGATCGAGAAAAGCATCCGCGCACATTGTTTATTTTGGGATTAAAAAGTAAAATAATTGCAAGCCGTAATATTTCGTCTGTGATTGTCAAATTATACTTGTTTTCAATCAGGTAAGTGATAATCTTTAGTAAATTTATTGCAGTTTTATTATTTGTAATGATTTTGGATATATTTCTAACCGGTTTTTTAATAATTTCACTATTGCTTTAAAATTTTAGGTTGGGGATAGTTGAGCTACACTTGCCCAACTAGCCACACAATTTTAACAATAGTAAAAAAGTTTTTTTATTTATATTTTTAGGATACGGACTTAGAAAAGAAAAACTACTAGAGGCTCCTATACTACTCAAGACTTAAATGAGGCTGCAACCCGAACCTTGTACCAGCAATAAAAAAACAAGCTGATCTATCCTTCTCCGGAAATAGTTCCACCTTTTTCAAAGGCTGGTCCAAGAAAAGGAGCCAAATATAACAGAAGATAAAAAAATGCAATTTTAATAGAATACGGAAGGATTTACAAGAGAAGCAAAATAAAACAGCTAAAAAAGATAAATCGAATGATATTAAATCCAATAGTTAAGCTAAGCTAGGTATAAGGTCACTATAAGATTATAAATATAAAAAGCAAATTGTCAAAAGGTATTTTTATTGTAAACCTGCCTAACATTAAACCCATTTGGCTATACTTTATAGGTGCTCCACTAGCCCCATACCCTTGCTCAACTTACCCCACCCATGGGGTACGTTGAGCATACTTGACTATCTACAATAAAATAGATGTACTTCCTAAATTCAACCTATTAGAAAGAAATTACTATGGACACTATTGCTAAAGGATAAATGGCTAATTCATCAGTATGCATTATAACCCATTAAGACTTATTTTTGAGGAGCTATAACCAATCAAGTGAAAAATTGCTCAACTAGCCTCGCCCTACCCTACTTTAAAAATGCATACAAAGAGAGGAGGTTAAAATTCAGTATTATTTTTAAAAGTAACAATGAAAAATTAGTAGTTTATTACAGTGTTACTTTATTTTTTTTTAATAAAATTATCTTTGGAATATATTCTGGCTAACGTAAACGGTCATAAATGTATGTCTAATAGATTTTTTTATTGTTTACATTAGCCAGAATTTCTGTCTGACATAAATATTATGCAATAAATGTCAGATGTAAGCCAACCTTAAGAAATTTAATTTAGTAAAGGAGCGTGACAGCTGACATTTTTGCGAATCTTTAGACACCACAAAATTAATAAAGATAGAAAGTTAGGCTTTGGTTTCTTATTATCTATAGTATAAGACAGTGTAGTCCGTTTAGTACGACTTCGAATATAGCAGCCAACCGTTTTTAACGCCATAGGCGTATGTTTGGTTTTAGTACGAGCTTATATGAAAGGATATTCGTTTATTACGACTTCGCTTACAACGACCGACCGCTTTTAACGACTGAGTTTTACACATAATTGTCCGGTTACAACGACGACCGTAAGTACTGTTACATACGTATCGGATAGGAATCGGCCGATATCGGGCAGAAATCGGGTACCAACATTTTACATGTAGCCGTTTTTATGCCGGTTACTGACCGATTTGGTGCAAATAAAATCGAGGAATGAACAATAAACACTGAACTTTTGTGTATAATGGATCGAAGATGTATTATTGCATCGACGCCCTAAAATGTCCGCAACCTTATATTTTAAATAGTGAATTATTTAGTAAAAAACAACTTTCGTATGGAAAAATTTGCAATTTGATTAGCCTATGTATTTCTCATTTTAATAAACTATACCATTACTTACCAAATAAGTTTTTTCTGTATCACTTAAATCATCGAATGTTGGCTGCTATGTTGTGCACACATCTCGCCAGGCATTTTTCATGGCAATTTTGTTCTTATATATCGCTAGCGTTTTGTCCCATAGAACAGGCTTAGCTTCCACCGCAGTAGTTAATAATTCAGTATCAATATTAATTTTACCTGCCATCTCGACTCGCAATAACCTCAAAATAATCAGCCTACCGGAGGACTGCCGAATAACGTGTGAAAACTGACATTAGGTATTGTGTCCCAAGAACCGGCCGGCAATCGGTTTTGTAGTGAGCGCGCCCGGCGTCCAACCGATATCGCCCGATACCCGACTATCGTCCGACACGTGTGAAAGCTCGCATACCACCTCATAGAAAAGCCATCGGCTAAAGGATATCGGCCGATTCCTACCCGATACGTGTGTAGCAGTACTAAGGACTGCAGATCGGAATGAAGAACTTAAACGATATTTTGCTATCGATGATGATCTCGCAAAGTGTGAGGACCCGATTGAAGAACATTTTCTGCAAAATGTTGTCGTCAACAAGTAAGATAGAGACGATAATAATGGCAATGGCCTGAAAGAAAATTGTATTACTCCAAGCGTATCTGAAGCTCTAAAAGCTGCAGAAGTGCTAAATGTGTTTGTGCATTTTAATTTTGAAGATGACACCTTAAAAATTATTATGTTTTGTTTGCAAAATGCAGTCTGTACTTCTGACTATAAAAATAAAAACCAACAACAATTAAAAATTACATACTTTTTGGCCCCCGATGTTTAATTGTTACAATAGATTATAGATATACATAGGCTAACTGCTGGTTACCTAAATATTACATTATGTGATTAATTTAACATAAAAATTGTCTGTTTGTTTAGTACGACTTCCGGTTAGTACGACGTAATATCAACGGCCCCTTGGCCGTCGTTATACCAGGTTGCGTATTTACCTTCTATACCATTATACAGATCAGTGCCATTCTATAGCGTAGTATAATATGTATATTTTAAACGCGGTTTTTCCAAATCATACCGCGATACAGATATGTGTCAATCTATAACATAGTAGGATTTGAACTCACAATACGCTTCCATTTCTACTCCAAATCATACCGCGGTTCAGGATTTTCACAATAGTAGTAAATAGTTCTGTTGTGTTAATATAAAAACATTGTTGAAATTGTAATTTGAGATGGAAGCCAACCTAGATGTCTGAAAAGATATTATTTATAAGGAGGATATAATTGAAAGTTATAATTACGTTAATTGTAACGACTACAGTGTTATTATATATATAATAAAACAAATAGTGAGTGGTGTGACGACTGGAACCGCAATTTTATTATTGGTACCACAACAAACTGGATAGTTAGATATACTTACCCATCACTAAAAAAAGTTGAAAACAAAAAAGTGTCATCATAATGAATTTAACAAAGTTACAGAATTTAGAAAATGTCTCATTCGAATAAGAAATAAAGAATGCGGTGCCAAAATCATATTTCTTTTTAAGAAAGTAAATCCGAATACTATAAAATATGACCCGCATTTAAAAGGCGGACAAAACATCGTCATTACAGTAAGAGATAATAATTAATTAATTAATTATTTAAGTACAAAAACCATCATCTGTTAACGATCTAAATAGTGTTACTGATACTGCACTGAACCGCCTCTCTCAAAATTTTGCAAAAGTTGTCGGAATTCTAAAGGAAAATGATTCCATAGAAACCTCCAATGCTATAAATAAAGCAAACATGGTAATAAATAAATTAAAAACAACTGGTAATGTTTTAAATTTTTTACATCAAATCAAGAAAGTTAAACTTGGTAGAATTATAGGTGTACAACCAACATCAACTAGTCGCAAAAGACAAAGAACCAGAACTAACTGCAGTTTCAAAAAGAATTCAGGCTGGTAGGCCAACAAAATTCAAAGGCAGTATCTTTAAAAAACGAAAGTGTTTGGAAAATCTGGAAGTAAATATTAGTTTGAATCAAACTAACTAAAAATCTCATTAATTTTTATATTACGTGTAAGTTTTGTTTTCTAATAGTATATTACATTACAAGTGTGGAAAATGACTAATTTCACACGAGTGGGAATATTGTAGCACGAGGCGTTAGCCGAGTGCGACAAACCCACGAGTGTAAGAAAGTCATTTTCACACGAGTACTGTACACTATTTTTCCTACGACCACAAATTATTCACCAAAAAATAAATAAATTAAAGTTTGTCTGTTCAGAAAAAATAAAAAACAATTGAGAACTTTGCAACACTAGGGTGATATTTACTTTGCAACACTAGTGTGATATATACTTTTCCTCACTGCTATATTATACTGTTTTGACAATATTTTTACATCGAAAATCACCTACCTAGAAGCATTATATAACTTTTATCATTTTGGAATTTAAAAAGGCCCTCACTTAATAAAAATTGTATGGTTTTGTTAGGTAATAACGCTAATAGTTTAATACGGTTTTCTGCTATTATAAGGGTTTTTTAAAAATTATCGATTCTTACATATTTTAGACACTCTTCTAAATAAAACGTAAGTGGTGCATATCCAAAATATTCCGTTTTTTAAAAAATATCAGTAAATAAACTTACGGGATCGGGGAGTGAAAAGGGGTGCTGGGTGGGGTAAAATTGGTAAAACGAGTTAATGAAACTGAACATCACATGTAAAACTAAGTAAAAATAACAGTTTTTCCTCATATTTTTAAGAAAAATATGTATTATTGTTGTGCTAACAATAAAAAGCCATTAATGCACTTTTAAGAACTATATTTCATAAAAGTAAACTATTCAAAAATACACAAAAGTACAATTTAGCCATCTTAACAGCAGTGGGATTCTTAACTTCTCGATACGAGACGACTCGTTCGATATCGAGTTCTCGGTATCCCTTTCGAAACCTATCGAATACGTAATTCTCATATCCATCGAGTCGTAGTCCGTAGTACAGCGTAAAATTGGGAAAGTTATGTTGGCAACTACAATTTTTTGACATATTTGCAATGTTGGCAAGTTTTCCTGTTGACCTCTTTGACCTTTTCATTTTGTGCTTTTAATATTTTTTATATTCTCATCTATTTTATGAGTATTTCATTTTATTCTTGTCTATTCTCTTTGCTTAGGAAATATTTATGCGTCGCAATTTCATTTGACAATGAATTTTCAACCAATCAAATTGCTTCTTTGTAGTATACGTCACCTCTCGGTCGGTACCGAGTACCCGACATCGACTCGAAACCTATCGAAAATGCGATTCTCAATTTATATCGACTCGTAGTCCGTAGTAAAGAGTAAATTTGCACAGGACCGTACGCAGAGAGTGGAAAAAATAAAGACTCCAGGGGCGCATTTAGATTAGACAACCTTGTGGTAAAATTTACCCATTTTGTGACAACGCTTATTGCGCATGTCTTTAACGGGCGTCGATTCTGAATGCGTCCAAGGTAAGTAAACAACGAGGCTTAGGCATGCTATTTACATAAACCAAAAAAAGGCTTAGACGACACCATCAATAAACAACCCATGAGGTATTTTTGGGCTCCTGAGGGGGGTAACTGCCCCCATTGCTTAATTTATAAACTTGACGTAAAGTACGAACCCTGTAAGTTCAACACAGCTACGTCCTTATCAGCCAAATGTTTACATACAAAAGAACCGACTTGCCATGTATTTTTTTACCAAAGACATCGCTTAATTGTAGCACAGAATAACTAGCTGCCGCAAATTGTAGATATATAGTTTTGTACTTGATGAGAGGTGTGTTTGGGGCATTTTGATGCTATTAAAGTATGACGTAGCGATGTTTAACTAACAGCGTTTAAACTCTACCGTTTCCGCTGCCACTCAATTACGTTCGCAACTTAAATTTATCGCGTTTAATTTAACCATTTATAATCGTCGTTGCCGTATTTGGCTTGTTGTTTAATTAACTTGACCAAATTTAAACTGTTGTTATTGGTCGTTAACAGACGTTTGTGATCGATAACAGGATTGTTTCATTAACAATGTTCAAACTGCAGCGACAGCAGAAGCGTAACGGCAACGACAACGGTTTGTCAAGTTGAAGCCTAAACTTTATGGCGTTTAATGTAATCATTTATAGGAACGCGTTGTCGCATTTGCGTTTATTGTTATCCTTTGCCAAGTTTTAACGAATCGTCGTCGTCGTTGTTCGCAGACGTTTGTTTATCGACCAATAGTTTTTTTTCAACAATTGGCAAAAGTCGGTAAGGGCGGCGGCAATACGGTAACGACAACGAAACGTCAAGAATATAAATTAAGCTCAAACTTTATGGCGTTTAATAAGGCCTTTTATATGGACGCGTTGCCATATTTGGCTTGTTATTGTTATCCTTTGCCAAGTTTTAACTTATCGTCGCCGGCGTAGTTCGCAGACGTTTGTTTATCGACCAATAGGTTTTTTATTTAACAATTTGCAAAGGTCGATTGGTAACGGCAGCAGCAATACGGTAACAACAACGAAACGTCAAGTATATAAATTAAGCTTAAACTTCAATTTACGTCTGGCACCTACCCTTTTTTATTTAACAATTTGAAAAGTCGACGACGGCGGAAGCAAAACGGCCACAGAACGAAACGTTAAGTTTATAAACTTAGTATACATTGATAAGAGATTGTTGTAAACTAAATGTCGTTTGTTATTTTGACTTAAGGAGATAAACTTTAATAAGTTTATCTCCTTGATTTTGACTTATCGCTCAAGGTGCTTAGAGAGAAGGTGGCCCAACTTTGTTATGACAGTAAACAGCTGATACATGTGACGTCATTGGTGTCATTTTTGATTATAGTCAAAATTTAAAATATAGTTTATACAATTATTGTTAAAGTATTTTTTTCACTATTTACTTACTAATATAAACATGATTAACACGATATTTACAAAACACTAAAGAAATAACGACATTCTTTTTCTTAAAGAATACCTTTGACGTCACATATTTCAACTGTCCAAATGAAAGTTGGGCCACCTTCTCTTAAAGCACTTTGCTTTTCGCTTAGAGAGAACTAGGTAAAAATAAAATAATTATAAATTATTTATTGGTTAATAAAATGTCGATCTTCTTTTTAAATATATATTGTACAATTATTTCTCTAAAACTCGGAAGTAATCTAATCCTTGTACCATTTGCTTTCGTTTGACAAATATTACATTTTTAACCAATTAAATTGCTTCGTTATTCTTCTCGACAGCATCGAAGGTACCGAGATCAAATGACGTACGAACTCGGAAGTTGTCGACTTGTTACCGAGTATCGAATAAGTTAAGAATCACCATTTCGTAGCATCTTACGTGGCGGGATGGTCGTCGAGAATCGGCCTGCTGTAGTTAGAGAACTATTGCACAGCGAAATAAGGCTAAGCGCTAATAATACCGGCCCTATTTTGTCATTTGATTTTACGTAGATGAATAATAGGATAAAGACTGCCTTAATAAGGATGGTGCTTGCTTTTATGCATGTCGGATTTAGGTCGTGCATTATTTGGATCTTAGCAGTGTCTTATTTTAACTTCGAAATTGTTCGTGTAACCGAACGTCTGTCGGCCACAAGAATTGTTGTATCACTTAAGACAAACAATGGGCGCATTCAGAGTGGCGTTCCAGTGACGCAAATAGAGCGCTCCCGAGTAGCTCAGGAGCATTTCGTTCTACTTTATAGCGTTCCAGTGACGGAAAGTGTTATGCACCTGAGCTACTCCGTTTTTCTTTCCCCTTGCCCCTCATGCACCAACCCCTCTTTTGGTTTTTGTGCTTCAAACGTGTTTTTTTATGATTAAGGATGGATTTTTTAAAATTATTTATTTAAAATGGAATTAGATATTAAAAAGAGATTATTATTATAAAGACAAGAAAGGTTTAAAACAACGAAATTTTAAAATTTCTTAAAGTATCTCTCTTTCCTTGTCTAAGGATGCGTTCCAGTGACTAACTTTTTAGAGCAGTTCAAGAGCTTCAAGCCCTGGAGCGTGACGCACAAAAATTTTCGTCACTGGAAAGACCCTCATGAGTACTCAGCTGCTTAGCTGCTAAGTATGCGGAGTGTCAAAACTTTCAAATTTAACCAATAGGATGGCTTTATTTTGACAGTTTTGACACTCTGCTTACCCAGCGGTTTAAGCGGCTGAGTACTCCTGAATGTGCCCATTAAAACTAAAATGCTAACTTGGCGGATTTGAGCTTTTATGGAAAAACTGGTAAAATAAATAGAAAAATGGGATTTGTAGCACTGCAAATCAAATACTAAGTACCAAGTTAGCTTTCAGTCAAGAATTGAGTGCAAACAGAGGAGGAGAAATAGTAAATTCAGGTTAGTTTTGGTTATCAAGTCTGATGATGAATGTGTCAAAAACGAAAAAACTAAAATTCTTTTAGATTCGTAATCAGCGCCCCAAAAAACCCCGTATACCAAATTTCATTAAAATCAGCGATGCGTCCGGCGGTTTGTAAATAATTACAAAAATGTTATTTTTTAATTTTCAAATCACTAGAACCGATACTACAGTGTCCGCCGATTAAGAATAAGTCTCTCTTTAACCTTTTTAGAAGAATTTAAGTGTACAGCCCCCATTTTGAAAAATTAAAATGCGACAGCACCCTATATAGCTACCGAAATTAAATGACATACGAACTCGGAAGATATCGACTCTCAAATAAGTTAAGAATCACCATTCGGTAGCGTCTCGATACGTTACGACTCGAGACGGCGGTTGAGAATCGGCCTGCAGAACTGTACCACCACGGCTAATCACCGCGCCAATAGTCGAAAGCCTGAGTCACTAGATTTATTAATTTATGACAATCATGCTTAGGCAACCAACTATACATTATAATACAAAATATAATAAATATAAAAATTGTAAATGCACAACACTGTGCCAGTCAGTGAAAGTTGTTTTTTTGTGGTTATGTATATTTTTGTTTATGTTTTTATTTTTCGTAAATTTTAATAAATATAAAATAAGATGATTTTCGCTAATTTGGGTTCTACCGTTTAAGGTAAATAAAAAGTTTTTTTTTACTGTCACAACAATAAATATGTCACTTGCAAAACCAATAGCAGTTTTTAGAATGACATCATAATATGTATCACACCAGTGTTGTAAAGTACTTCGCAACACTAGTGCTGTAAAGTACTTTGCAACACTAGTGTGATATAACGCATTTTCTATGCATGAAATCAGTGTGCTATTTGCTATTTTCACAAGTGGTCGTAGGAAAAATATGTTTACTTTGTTAGCTGAGAAATAGGCCATAAAAAATAAAGGAACTTTAAAAAATATTCTTTTTTGTATCGCGGTATAATTTGGAGGGGAAATAGGAGCATATTGTAAGTTCATCTCCTACTATGTTATAGATTGACGCTTATCTGTATCGCGGTATAATTTGGAGTAACCATATGCGCGTTCTAAATATACATATACATATTATTGTACGTTATAGAATAGCACTCATCTGTTTAATGGTATAGAATGTAAATACGCACCCGGGTTCTACTGTATTAAAAGTAAAATTTTTTTAACTTTGTTTGTTTGTAAAGGCTGATCTTCGTAAATACTGAACCGATCATAAAAATTCTTTTACAGTCAGAAAGCTACTCTATTTAGAAATGCTATAGGCTATCTTTTGATATGATTAAACAATAAGTTTAGAGAATAATATAATTAACGTGCAACGAAATTGTGTGTCAGCTAGTATAGAATAAATTTTATATCAGGTACCGTCAAGACATACTTAATGAAATAATGGGTACTTTAAAATTAATAATGTGATAAGATAATACACTAATTTATTATATAAAAACCCTATATATTTATATTTCTTTTTATTTAGAGGAAATTGTTTTATTTAGCAAATATGTTGCAATTTGTTCAGTTTCTCCTTATACTTGTTTTTGCAAGATATAATCAATGTGAGGGTAAGTATATTAAAAAGCTTATTTTTTATTTAACTCGGGCAGTGGTAAAGGTGAAGGTATCGAAAAGCCAAAGAAATGTATTAAAAAAACCGCTTTTATGGGCTTACTGTATAATATTAATTTAAGTTAAAACAATAATAGTCAAAATAATTCTCTACTGTAACAGTATTATGCGAAATTAACAGTTAATTAAAGACCCCTTGCTTTTCAATGTCATTCGCCAGAGACCCTCTTCCCAGATCGGTTTCACCTGTTCTGCCTCACAGGACTTATCAGTGGGGCTGTATCGCATATGGTTTCTCCAAATTATACCGCTATACTGATTAGCGTCAATCTACAACATAGTAGGATATGAACTTACAATACGCTCCTATTTACACTCCAAATTATACGGCTGTACAAAAAAACTTTTTAAAGTTACCTCTATTTTTATGAACTATTTCTAAGCTAACAAAGTAAAAATATTTTAGAAAACAAAACTTACACGTAATATAAAAATTAATGTGATTTTTGGTTAGTTTGATTCAAAATAATATTTACTTCCAGATTTTCCAAACACTTTCGTTTTTTAAAGATACTGCCTTCGAATTTTGTTGGCCTACCAGCCTGAATTCTTTTGAATCTGCAGTTAGTTCTGGTTCTTTGTCTTTTGAGACTAGTTGATGTTGGTTGTACACCTATAATTCTACCACGTTTAACTTTTTTGATTTGATGTAAAAAATTTAGAACATTACCAGTTGTTTTTCATTTATTCATAGCCATGTTTGCTTTATTTATAGCATTGGAGGTTGCTATGGAATCATTTCCCTTTAGAATTCCGACAACTTTTGCAAAATTTTGAAAGATGAGGTTTAGTGCAGTATCAGTAACACTACTTAGATTGTTAACAGATGATGGTTCTTATACTTAAATAATTAATTTATTAATTATTATCTCTTACCGTTATGACGATGTTGTGTCCGCCTTTTAAATGCGGGTCATTTTTTATAGTATTTGGATTCACTTTCTTGAAAAGAAATACGATTTTTGCACCGCATTCTTTATTTCTTATTCGAATGGGATATTTTCTAAATTCTGTAACTTCGTTGAATTTATTATGATGACCCTTACACACTTTTTGTATTCAATTTTTTTAAGTGATGGGTAAGTATATCTAACTATCCAGTTTGTTGTGGTGCCAATACTAAAATTGTGGATTCAGTCGTCACACAACTCACTATTTGTTTTATTATATACCGGGTGTTGCTTCGTCGAGCGGGACATAGGAAATCCCATGTAAATTTTGAAGTGGTCCAATATTGGCTCCCCTAATTATTTTAGAAGAAAATATTATAAGGATTTCTTAAAGAGCATGAAAAGTTGTACCTAGTGTACAAATTTCAGCTCTTCTCAGTCCGCCAGCTAAGAGATAAGTGCTAAAATAAGTTACGAATCTCCTATCTTCTTACGCGCCTTGTATTATTGGAAGTTTATAATAAAATACTGAAAAAATTATTTAACCTCTTACTCTCAAGTTGTCAGATCAATGTCACATCATTTGTAAATAATGAACTACGTAAATCAAGAAAAAATCACTATTATAAAATGGTTTTACCAGGGAGATAGTTATCGAAGAGTAGCGGACATGTTTGCAGCCTATTTCCCCAATAGGCCAATACCAAGTAAAAACAATAGAACGGACGATAAAAAATTTGAAACTACAGGCACAGTAATCAATAATTGCAAATGTGAAGAAAATCGACGTGATTTTTTTCTGTGGGGACATTTAAAAACTAAGCTACTAATAAAAAATATGAAAATTTAGTCCAGCTAAGCAATGCTATTTCCGCTGAATGTGCCAGAATATCGAAGTACCAACCAGCCAACGTAAGAAATGAGTTTTATAATCGTTTGGGTTATTGTCTGGCAGTTAATGGAGGAATATTTGAGCATTTGATTAAATCCTGATATTTTCGTCATAAATTGATTTCTAAATGTAGAAAAATTTGTTTTATTGTCTAGCGTAACTGTGAGTGCATGTGTTGAAATTAGCTGTAAACTAAAATGAAATGCGAGGATTCTTTTTGAAATTCCCGTATAAAATAATTCAGTTTTGGCAATGACATTATAAATTAATGATCTAAATTGTCACTGATAAATCGATATGGTGTTTTTATTATTGATTTCTAGAGTACAGGGTGGCTCGAATTCGACGCTCATCATTGGGATTTCGGAAACCGTAAGAGATACAGGATCGGTTAAATGGAGGCAAAGTTGCGCAATTTGATGCTCAATAAAATGCCGTTTTGCGTTTTAAAAAATTCCGAGTACTTCCGAAGATATTCGAAAAAAACCGGAATTTTCAATTTTGGTTTCTATTGTTTCCTGGCTATATTTGTTAAGATAACTTAAAATGAAAAACAGGTTTTCATGGCCACTTTTTCTGCTCTATAATTCAGTGTGATTAAATATTGAATCTGACGTTTCGGCTTCTGGCGACCATCATCAACTTAATTTTTTAAATACGGACCTGATATTTTTTCAATTTAATTAAATCCTTTCATCACTCTTAAAACACTATATATCGCCACTTTGATATTTGCCGACGTTTCGTACAGAAAATTCCATCACCAGAATATTGCATATTTATTTAACCATAATACGGCCCTGAACTACATTTTTAGGTACAAAGGTAAAAAAAAGAATGAACTTACATATTCATAATGTTTTATTGCAACTCATTGATATCTAACAGCAGAAATTGCTTTATTAACAGAAACTTACCAGCAGGTACGAATTCAAGGGAGAACTTCATTTAATGTATGGATTGGTATGTGGAGGAACAAAATATTGGAGCTTTCGTTTACGAAGGGACCTTAACTTCCGAAAGATATCTAAATTTGATTAGGAATGATGTCTTAGACGCCCTAGATAATCAACCTTTGGCAGTATTTCAAGAAATATGGTGGCAGCAAGACGGAGCTTCTGCCCACAATGGAAGGGAAGTAGCTCAATTCCTTTACCATATATTATTTCCTAATAAATGGTTTTGCAAGATGGCCCGCTAGGAGCCCAGATCTTAGTCCCCTAGATTATTTCGTTGGGGGATATCTTAAGAACCGTTTATTTAAAAATGCACCTCACGACCTTTAACTACTACGACAAAATTTGATAAGGGAAGTCGCTTAACCAGAACTAACCAGAACAATTAATCGAGCTGTATTAACAATACAAAGCAAAAAAAGAAAATGCATCGAGGCGGAAGGTTATCTCTTTGAACACTTATAATAGTGATTAAATTATGTTTATTTTTAATATGGGCATCAAGATAGTATTACAAATTGTTTATGTAAGCTGATTTGTTGTACTTTTTTGTTTCTTATGTCTAATATTCATGAAATTTTCGGTTAATAAAGTAATTTCCGCTGTTAGATATCAATGAGTTGCAATAAAAAGATTACGAATATGTAATAAGTTTATTCTTTTTTTTACCTTTTTACCTAAAAACGTAGTTCAGGGCCGTATTATGGTTAAATAAAGATGCAATACTCTGGTGATGGAATTTTCTGTACGAAACGTCGGTAAATATTAAAGTGGCGATATATAGTGTTTTAAGAGTGATAAAAGGATTTAATTAAATTTAAAAAAATATCAGGTCCGTATTTAAAAAAATTAAGTTGATGATGGTCGCCTGAAGCCGAAACGTCAGATTCAATATTTAATCAAACTGAATTATAGAGTAGAAAAAGTGGCCATGAAAACGTGTTTTTTATTTTAAGTTATCATAACAAATATAGCCAGGAAACAATAGAAACCGAAATTGAAAATTCCGGTTTTTTCGAATATCTTCGGAAGTACTCGGAATTTTTAAAACGCAAAACAGCATTTTATTGAGCATCAAATTGCGCAACTTTGCCTTCATTTAACCGATCCTGTATCTCTTACGGTTTCCGAAATCCCAATGATGAGCGTCGAATTCGAGCCACCCTGTACAGGGTGCATAATGAGATACTACGTTGCAGAAGTATTAAGCAGTTTACTCTTTACTGGTCGGTTGAAAAATGTTCAAATTTTTATTTTGGGTGGAACTTACTGTGCTCTTCAATAAATCCTTTTAGCATTTTTTCTAAAATAATTAGGGGAGCCAATATTTGACTACTTCAAAATTTACATAGGATTCCCTATGTCCCGCTCGACGCAGCAACACCCGGTATATAATAACATTGTAATTGTTACAACTAACGTTATTATAACTTACAATTATATTCTTCTTATAAATAATATCTTTTTAGACATCTAGGTTTGCTTTCATCTTAAACTACAATGTCAACAATGTTTTTATATTAACACAACAGAACTATTTACTACTATTGTGAAAATCTTGAACCGCGGTATAATTTGGAGTAGAAATAGGAGCGGATTGTGGGTTCAAATCCTACTATAGGGATATTTTTCTAATTCTTCGGTCTTACAGCTGCTAACAAGCTTGTCTAACAGCTGACGTCATTATAATGTGAATCGAAAAAATAAAAGCGCTTAACTCCAGTTTTAAAACAAAAATGCGCAATATCTTTTATGGTAGGTAAATTAATCTTTTACATGGTTTCCCACACATACTGTTGTTATTGTTATTAGTATATATTTAGTCAATTTTGTTTGACTTTTAACCATAAATTCGGCTATATTTCCCCCTCCTTGTTTTTTCATTATGTTAGAGTTAGCGACGCCGCTAACAACCGCTGTGAGCTGCTGTAAGTCTGACGTCATTGATTTGTCAAAAAATTAAAGTGCTTACAGCTGCTGTAAGTAGCTAACAAAGAAAATATCCCTTATGTTATAGATTAACGCTTATCTGTCTCGCGGTACGATTTGGAGAAACCATATGCGCGTCTTAAATATATATATATATATATATATATATATATATATATATATATATATATATATACAGAGGAGAGTAGTCGCGACTGACTAGTTAAGAAAAAATATCAAAACCAGAGTAGTGGGGATGCAGTCTTTTTATTATTGAAAAAGGAATGGTGGCCTAAATTTAGTAATAAAACCCTTTTCTGTTTTGTCAAGCTTTCGAGAGTTTATTATTTTCTCCCTTCTTCAGGACTAACTAAAAATAAAGTTTTTACAATTAGAAAACTAACCTAAAAACTTAAATAAATTTGAACTCACCAAAGTGGGTTACTGTATAAAAACAAGCAAAATCCATGCAGATCATCAAGATTTATCTCCATTTTTATTTTATAACAACTACATATTTAAGGAAAACACAAGATTTTACTTTGAAAAACCACGCGTAACACGCGGTGGGAAATCTTGACAGGAAATTTTGACTGTCTGAATCGATCAGCGATATACGTAACTAGAAAACTTCATTTGAGAAAAGGATGCAAGATTAATAAAGTGTGAAAGAAAGAGACATATCTTGTTTAACAGTACAGCGCAGGATCTGTGTATTAACTTAGCACAACTGTTCGTTGGATCTTGTGCATTACTCACATTAATAAATAATATATAATTTTCATTTTTAATTTATCACTGTGTTATTGAGATTCTTAGAAAGTGATTATTCGTCAGGAGCTGGACAGTCCATTAGGCTAAGATATTTTTCTTTTTCTAAACGTAATAAATAACTGTAAATAGTACTGAGATCTGAGATGTCACTTTTTTATTAAGAACGTTGGATTCTCGGTTAATATGGACCATTTCTAGGAATAGCCTTCTGTAATATGAATTGACGTTTTCTAAGATCTCAGCATGCTCCCAGTCAAACTGATGGCCAGCATCCAAAACATGCTCTGCCACGGCACATGAATGAATTCCCCGCCTACAGTCGCTTTTATGGGAGGTAATGCGGCCTTTTAAGTTTCTCGATGTGCATGTGCAATTTACTGTTGAGGAAGAGACGGATAATTCTGTCCCTTTCTTAGATATGTTAGTAACTAGGAATCAAGATAACACCCTCTGTACTAAATGGTACCGCAAACCTTATTGCTCCAATCGTTTTATCAGCTATTTTTCCTATCATCCGATAAGAACTAAAATAAACCTCATCCTAGGAATGAAAAATAGAGCAGTAAAACTAACTCACCCCCAATACAGGGATAGAGCTCTAAAACAACTTAAAGGCATTTTGTTGGAGAATTCTTACCCTGAAAAACTTATTAACAAGTTTCTTTTCAGTACGCAATACGCAATACCAGAAAATATCACAGACATTCCTTCACAACCATTAACCCTATCTTCATATATCAGTAACTCAAATAGTACTAATAATAGAAATTTAAACATTCACAATTCAGATACACAACTGTATTTTTCTTTACCATATATTGAAACCTTAACTGATAAATTAACTAACATTTTTAAACATTTAGATGTGAAAATAGCGAAAAGACAACTTAAGACTGTTTCTCAGATTTATTCTAAGACTAAATCTCCCCTAAAAGATAATGAAAGATTTGGCATTGTATATAAAATACCTTGTAAAAATTGTAACAAGTCATATGTTGGACAGACATCGAGAAACTTAAAAGGCCGCATTACCTCCCATAAAAGCGACTGTAGGCGGGGAATTCATTCATGTGCCGTGGCAGAGCATGTTTTGGATGCTGGCCATCAGTTTGACTGGGAGCATGCTGAGATCTTATCAAACGTCAATTCATATTACAAAAGGCTATTCCTAGAAATGGTCCATATTAACCGAGAATCCAACGTTCTTAATAAAAAAAGTGACATCTCAGATCTCAGTACTATTTACAGTTATTTATTACGTTTAGAAAAAGAAAAATATCTTAGCCTAATGGACTGTCCAGCTCCTGACGAATAATCACTTTCTAAGAATCTCAATAACACAGTGATAAATTAAAAATGAAAATTATATATTATTTATTAATGTGAGTAATGCACAAGATCCAACGAACAGTTGTGCTAAGTTAATACACAGATCCTGCGCTGTACTGTTAAACAAGATATGTCTCTTTCTTTCACACTTTATTAATCTTGCATCCTTTTCTCAAATGAAGTTTTCTAGTTACGTATATCTCTGATCAATTCAGACAGTCAAAATTTCCTGTCAAGATTTCCCACCGCGTGTTACGCGTGGTTTTTCAAAGTAAAATCTTGTGTTTTCCTTAAATGGGTCATTCCACAAAAATCGGGATACTTTTGATGTTGTTTTGTCCTAAACCTTTTTTATATGCTATTGGATACTTGAGTAGTGAATATTATATGTAATCGATTAACTATCTTACATCTAAAAGGGGCAGTCATTTAACACTATATTTTAGGAGAAATTTAGAATTTTTAAAATTAAGTCATCTAGGGACTGACAGTTCTGGTTAGGGACTGATTATTGGGCATCTTGGGACTGATACGTATTGTGAGGGACTGATAAACAATAATGATATTGTAATAAAACAAGTTAGCTCTGAATTTGGAATCATATTTATTTGTAAAATATTTTAAAGATAATCGCGTAACACAAAAAACATAGCTCATAACAAAAAAAATCAAATAATGAAGTTCTTCAGTGTGCATGGAAATTTGTGAGCGTAAACCCCCAAAATGATAAGCTTGAATTTCCTGATTACATTTTGTACTAAAATTTTCAGAGAAGTCCATATGTATTACTGCATCTCTTTCCGTTAAGGACTCTTTGAGAGATTTTAAAGTATTGTACTGGTGAACAATGTTAACTTCATGTTGGAAAAATTTTTGGAGATCATTTTCCAGTTTGTTTTAGAATCTATAATCAATTCTTTTCCATGTGTCCACTGATGTACCAAAATATCTTTGCTGTTATCAAATTCAGCATATGGTAACACTTTGGTAGAGCAGGCTTTGCACTGTCTCAACAAACATTTTTCTGAATAACGATTGCAACAAAGTATCTGTAATCCTGTTTGATAATTGTCGAAGTCAAGAATTTTAATTTTTTTTAAAGCAGATAATTTTAGATTAATATTTTCATGTGTAATGCAGGCACAAGTATCGCGATCTGTTAATTTAGGGAAACGACCCAAAATGGACGTAATCTACAAAACAGTGAATAGCCAATTGTCAATGTTTTTGTTTGAAGAAACTTTTGGTGTAAATTTTTTAATGAGTCTAGCAAATACCTTTTTTGTTTTTTGATTTTATTGCGAGTAACACACTCCTTTTTCCTGCTGCAGCGCGGCTATTACTATCGTCTTCATAAAAATTGTGAACCATTTGGACTACTAAGTTTTTCCTAGTTTTAACATTATTTTTAGGTTTGCGCCGAATCTTGTTATACAATATAGAGCTACAACCTTGTCGCCAAAGTTTATATTTTTCTACTTTAGGACCAGCCAAAAGCTGTTTAAAGTTGGATTTTTCTTGATGAGTTCGAGCTTTTGAAATATTTTCTGTAATTTGAGCATGCAAAACTTCGCCAAATAAAGCCTTTTTGACCAGTTCTCTACTTTGATTAGGATCTTCTGCCATTTGTTCTATTTTACTTTCAGGTGTGAGTAGTTTCTTCGATTTCTTAATTTTTCGTTTAAGTCTATGGTATTTCTTCTGTTGAGTATTAAGTTTCTTTTTTAAATCATCAATAATCGCACATTTTTCCTGTAACACTTTGTTTCTTAAATTTCGTTGATATCGGCTTCTTCGTTTAGCTTCCACTTGTCTAAGGTTTCCATTATTGTTATTCATCTGCGGTTCTGGCGCTACATTTTCTTCATTTTCAGATGTAGGTGGAGTATTCTGAGCAACATAATTTTCACAATCTTTTCTAATTGTTTTCTTTTTTCTGTAATCAGCTGAATACTTCTTCCACTGTTTTCTAATTTTTCTCTGCTGGCGTGGGGTCATATCCTGAATAGACTTACGTTGTCCCTTCTCTTTCTTTTTTAAATATTTCAGTCTTTCTTTCTCTTTATACTCTGCCAAAAGAACTGGATCGCTTTTGATTTTTCCAAACGAGCTTTGGCTGCGGCTGATTTTTACTGGCTATTTCCTCTTTGGACAATTTTGGCGTCTTTTTAGGTGGCATTTTTCTGAAAAATGGAAAAAATATAACGCTTAAATATTGTGACCAAAGACCGCAAAAACTTATTATTAGTTTATAACTTTTCAGATTCTAAGCTCAAAATAAAAAGTCAATCGTTAAAAATGTAGCACTGCATTTAATTAAACATTTTTATAAACATAACATAAACCCTAAATTACTTATAACCTAGATTTGGACATTTTGTTACGGCCGTATTCACCAAGATCCAACAAACATTTATAAGACTGATAACCTGCTAATGCCAATGTCAAAACTATAGGCTTTCAGTCTGATAAATTAGTTGGAGCTTGGTGAATACGGCCGTTATTAATATCACAATATAATAAACGTCATTCCCTAGCTATATCCGTCAGTCCCTAGCACAATTAAAAGCTAGGGCCTGATGGTGCAGGGACTGACGATTTGGAGAAAAAACTTAAGACAAATGCTAGTTAACTTCTTATTAAAGCTGTTTAACACTATGTACCAAAGAAGACCGATAAATCACACGTAAATATTATTTAATTATCATTAATTTTCTATTATAAACAATAAAACTACTTACCGAGGGAATGACTAAGTGACTGAATTAACAGGTGTTTCCGCAACAACTGCCGCGTTTGCACTGATTCACAAAATGGCTGCCGCTCAGCAAGTGTTGTCTATGGATAACTTGGCGTCGTACTTTTAAATCCACTAGATGGCATTCACTCTTTATTCATATTATGGCGCGAAAATTGTAAATCTTAGCGTGGCTAGGGAATGATGGATAGAATCGAGGACACTTTTTTAACTGCAGAAAATCTAATTAATTTTTATTTAAACTACAAAACTATTGTTGGAATTTAGTGTACGTACGATAAACTAGATAATTGTTAAATCAAATAAAGTATATAGTTGATGTAACTATAAATATGGTTGCCGAAACATAAACTTTTGGAGTGCGGACATGCCTAGGGACTGATATTTTGGGGTTTTTATGAGAGATTTCGGATATATTTTAAATAAATTTATCTCTAAATAGATAAGTAATGAATAAAATACATTGTAAGCTGTTGCTTAACAATTTTGAAACAAAATATTATTAATTATGCTATGTGAAATGTGTCGCGGACAATGAGTGGTAATATTTTTGTGGAATGACCCAAATATGTAGTTGTTATAAAATAAAAATGGAGATAAATCTTGATGATCTGCATGGATTTTGCTTGTTTTTATACAGTAACCCACTTTGGTGAGTTCAAATTTATTTAAGTTTTTAGGTTAGTTTTCTAATTGTAAAAACTTTATTTTTAGTTAGTCCTGAAGAAGGGAGAAAATAATAAACTCTCGAAAGCTTGACAAAACAGAAAAGGGTTTTATTACTAAATTTAGGCCACCATTCCTTTTTCAATAATAAAAAGACTGCATCCCCACTACTCTGGTTTTGATATATATATATATATATATATATATATATATATATATATATATATATATATATATATATATATATATATATATATATATATATATATATATATATATATATATATATTATACTACGTTATAGAATAGCACTCATCTGTATAATGGTATAGAATGTAAATACGCGACCAGGTACAGCCCTACTGATGAGTCCTGTGAGGCAGGCGAAACCGGTCTGGGGAGAGGGTTCCTGGCGAATGACATAGAAAAGCAGGGTGTCTTTATTTAACTGTCCATAAAATATTTTTAATTTAAAATAATTTATGTTTTTTTTTTTAATTTTAAGCTTTTCCAAAAAGTGGGCTTGAGATTGTAAATGGACTTGATGCCAGACCGGGGAGTTTCCATATATGGTAAGATACGGTAAAATTATTTGCCTTATACGGGGTGCTAAAAATTGTAAGAAAAATTTGAGGGCAGATTCTGTATTTAGAATGTCTTTAAAAGGTCTGTACAAAATGCTGCTACAGACTCCTTGGGCTAAAATAAAACGATTTACGGAATTTACCTTAGTCGAAAAGCTGACTGTTTGCAAGATACAGGGTAACAAAATTTTATTTTATTTTAGTTATATTTAAATATTTTATATTTCATTTTTTTGTTTCATTTTATGTTTTCCAGGTCAAATGTAAGAATTTTGTTAAAAGTAAACAAATTGTAAATTTATATTTTTGCTTTTCAGCATTGCCATCCCATAGTCAGCTTTAAAAAAAATAATGACGGTGTAACTCCTCAGTGAGGCTGTATCGAGTCGTGGTGAATAGCATACAAAACCAGCGTCCACTTATTAGACAAGTTTCATTGTCCAGCGGTAGGATATTAAATCCTGCCGTTGATGCCTTACTGAAATCGCATTCTCTTCTTTAAAGGGCGTAAAATACTTTGTATAATAGACCAAGACAGTAGGGATTTTTTTCCTTGTGCTTTATAATATATATATATATATATATATATATATATATATATATATATATATATATATATATATATATATATTTGATTTCTTAAGTTTCTTGGATCCTAATTTATATATTTTTTAAGGTAAAATTTTTCTTGGGGATTCGATCCGGGAAAAAAACGATGTTGTTTTATATATTAACTACATTGTGTATTACAATTTAACGTTTCGGTTTTTATTTTAACCTTCATCAGAAATTTTATGCTAAAATAGAACAAAAACCGCTTACTTTTACAATATATAACACAGAAATAGCCTAGTTTACCTGCAGAAAGAAGATTCCTCTGAGTGCACTCAGAGGAATCTTCTTTCTGTAGGTAAACTAGGCTATTTCTGTGTTATATATTGTAAAAGTAAGCGGTTTTGTTCTATTTTAGCATAAAATTTCTGATGAAGGTTAAAATAAAAACCGAAACGTTAAATTGTAATACACAATGTAGTTAATATATAAACAACATCGTTTTTTCCCGGATCGAATCCCCAAGAAAAATTTTACCTTAAAAATATATATATATATATATATATATATATATATATATATATATATATATATATATATATATATATATATATATATATATATATAGAAAAGAGGAATTTTAACCAAAGAGGTTACAGTTAGTAGGTTGCAGTCAGTGGTTGTTTAGGGCCGTTAAGTAAAACTCTTTTTGTTAGCCTAGCTTTCGGAAATCTTTATTCCTTCTTCAGGGCTTCTGTAAAGCAAAGAAAAAGCACATTGTATACTCTCTATTAACAAAACTGAAACTAAAGAGAACACAATCGTCCCCTTTACAATTTTAAGACTTACCAAGGTGAATTTAAGCTGAAAAATAGCATCTTGTGCCGAACAGAACATACTTATATTATAAAACTACTAAAATTCTACATGATTAAACACTACTTTGATTACAAAAATTAATTTAATTAGCCTTAAATTCTAAAAAAATGCAGACTAACTTTTTCAAGACACCATTTTGCCGGTACACGTTTTGAAGACCTTGTCATTTTTTTTTAACACGCTTTTATTAACTTGGGTTGTAACTATCTATCCATCTGTCTATCTATGTAACGGAATCTTTGAGCCTAATTTTAACCAACTTCCAGCTATTCGATTTCTTTGACAACTTTGCACACGTATCAAGGACCGATGAAGATGCAATAATTTAAAAACAGTATCCCGTTAAGTTCCAGCATTTTCCAGGAAAACCGGAAAAGTGAAAAATCGTACGTTCTGGCGGATGCGCCAGATTAGACAATTGAATAATCGAACTTGACAACATTTGCCGACGGGTTGGGGACAGGGGCTCAATTCTGCTAAATTGAACTCATTCGTTCGCTGAACGTATTCGTTCCGGGAGCGTATAACCTTCATCTGTTTTTTTAACGAACGAATAACCTTCACTTGTTTTTAAAACAGGCGGTCATAAAACAGAAATCTGTATTACCAACTGACATCTGACAAAATTCACAGTCATAACATAACCTAAAATTCCTTTAATGTGAAATTAAAGTTGAAAAAATCAGTTAACTAAGCTATTAAAAACAAAGTATACACTTTAATTGAAATACAAGAAGCAAATAAATAATTAACATGGTCCTCCGCAGCCAGAATAATCATTCGTAAGCAAAATAGTTCTGGTTAGTTCTGGAGATTAGCAAACTACATTAAAATATCACTTAAGGTAAGTAAACTAAAGTAAACTCATATTTAGAAAAAAACATTTATGGTAAATTTCTTTTTAGTTTAAAAAGGTAATATTTTAAAAAATATTTGTCTTATTTATGCAAATTGGGTAATTGTTTCGAAAGTTGGAGCAACCCCCATTTTGACCAAATTTGATATACAGGGGCACAGAACTAATAAAAAAGGGGCTGGTTATTTTCTTTTTGCTGCTTAATGAAATAGTATGTTTTAATTTACTGTTATATTAAGAATATAGTGAGAATAGGAATGTTTTTGATATTGGGCAAAATCATAGTTGCTCCCTTTCAAGAAAACATTTATTTTTAAAAAATTAATTGATATAACGAACTAAAAAATGAAAAATAATTAATAGTTTAAAAAACTAAAAAACACGCTTTTATATGCAACCGAACTAAAAATTAGAAAATAATTTTTCATTAAAAAAAATATTGTAACTTCATAGTAAAAAGCGTGGGGTGCTTAATATATTAAATGTTATAATTATTATATTTGCCAATATCTATGATGGAAAAGTTATGAAAAAATAGTAAAATGCACCCCACGCTTTTTACTATGAAGTTACAATATTTTTTTAATGAAAAATTATTTTCTAATTTTTAGTTCGGTTGCATATAAAAGCGTGTTTTTAGTTTTTAAACTATTAATTATTATTTATACAGTTTAAATTCCCATTGAAAATGCAAGATGGCACCAGTCATCAAACATTTGTATTTTATTTTTATGTGAATATGCAACTGTAAATACATTTATACGTGATTCGGCTCGTTGACAGTGATTATTTTTTACAGGCTTCTGTTTTACCGACCGCCACTTTTTTAAAAAGTGGAGAAAAATTAAAGATTTCTGTCCTAGTAATGATCCCTCACATCTGTCTGCTTCACCCCACTGTCACTAGAGGGAAACAGGCAGATGTAAAATACAAATATGCAATTCTTGACAAGAATCCTGTATTAAATAAAGCCTTATAATTTGTTAATTTTACAAAATGAGAGAAATGAAAAATTGTGGTGGTTATATCGTTTGGTATCTTAACTTAATACCATCTTGCATGTCCAACGAAAGTTATGACTTATATTTTATGTGATTTTGTTATCATTGTTGAAATAATTATGTAATTTCTTTCCCCTTTTCCCGCTAAAAAAGATTAAAAAGACCAAACAAAAAAAAAGAAAAAAGGGAGAAAAAACAATCGAAATCCTGGTGAGTGACCCAGCTGTCACCTGGCTCACCCAAGAAAACTCTAACGTCCCTTGTGAATGTTATAAAAGCATTGATGGTTGCTTTGACTAAAAATTCTCCCTTCTTTGGTCTGGACAGGGTTGTCCCCCCTCAGACTTGTCACCTGAATGAGGTTAGGGGCAACCTTTTAACTGTTGTTATTGTGTTCACTGCAACAATGATTTTTATAAAATTATTCAGAAATGGACCCTACAAATATTCCTGTCTCGACAGATCACGGATCGAAAGGGGTTCAAATTTATTTTTTCCAAATGTAATATATTGTGATATATAACACTAAGGTGTTCTAGATCTTGTTTTCTATTCATTGGGTTGTTTTCATTGTGAATACAAGTCATTTCAAGAAATAGTCTTTTGAAATAATTACTCTCACGAGCTAAGATCGAGGTACCCTCGTAGTTCATGTGATGACCAGTTTCGATTACGTGATCTGCCAAAGCACAGCTCTTAACACCCCTGTTACAATCACTTTTATGTGAAGACAATCTTTGAGAGAGATTTCTAGAGGTCTGTCCTACATATGTCCCATTACAATTAAAACAAGCTATCTTATAAACAACATTCCATTCCTCACTCTTTGTGTATGGACTTTTAGTTCTAGTGTAGAAACTTGCCATGGTTTTTACTTGTTTAAAGGCTATTTTGATGTTACTATGATTTTGAATTAAATTCTTTTTCCTACGACCACTTGTGAAAATAGCAAATAGCACACTGATTTCATGCATAGAAAATGCGTTATACCTATCACACTAGTGTTGCAAAGTACTTTACAGCACTAGTGTTGCAAAGTACTTTACAACACTGGTGTGATACATATTATGATGTCATTCTAAAAACTGCTATTGGTTTTGCAAGTGACATATTTATTGTAGTGACAGTAAAAAAAACTTTTTATTTACCTTAAACGGTAGAACCCAAATTAGCGAAAATCATCTTATTTTATATTTATTAAAATTTACGACATAGACATAACCACAAAAAACAACTTTCACTGACTGGCACAGTGTTGTGCATTTACACTTTTTATATTTATTATATTTTGTATTATAATGTATAGTTGGTTGCCTAAGCATGATTGTCATAAATTAATAAATCTAGTGACTCAGGCATTCGACTATTGGCGCGGTGATTAGCCGTGGTGGTACAGTTCTGTTAAGATGGCTAAATTGTACTTTTGTGTATTTTTGAATAGTTTACTTTTATGAAATATAGTTCTTAAAAGTGCATTAATGGCTTTTTATTGTTAGCACAACAATAATACATATTTTTCTTAAAAATATGAGGAAAAACTGTTATTTTTACTTAGTTTTACATGTGATGTTCAGTTTCATTAACTCGTTTTACCAATTTTACCCCACCCAGCACCCCTTTTCACTCCCCGATCCCGTAAGTTTATTTACTGATATTTTTAAAAAACGGAATATTTTGGATATGCACCACTTACGTTTTATTTAGAAGAGTGTCTAAAATATGTAAGAATCGATAATTTTTAAAAAACCCTTATAATAGCAGAAAACCGTATTAAACTATTAGCGTTATTACCTAACAAAACCATACAATTTTTATTAAGTGAGGGCCTTTTTAAATTCCAAAATGATAAAAGTTATATAATGCTTCTAGGTAGGTGATTTTCGATGTAAAATTATTGTCAAAACAGTATAATATAGCAGTGAGGAAAAGTATATATCACACTAGTGTTGCAAAGTAAATATCACCCTAGTGTTGCAAAGTTCTCAATTGTTTTTTATTTTTTCTGAACAGACAAACTTTAATTTATTTTTTTTTGGTGAATAATTTGTGGTCGTAGGAAAAATAGTGTACAGTACTCGTGTGAAAATGACTTTCTTACACTCGTGGGTTTGTCGCACTCGGCTAACGCCTCGTGCTACAATATTCCCACTCGTGTGAAATTAGTCATTTTCCACACTTGTAATGTAATATACTATAGTTTAGGTGTCAAATCTGTGATGAAAGGCAGAGCTATAAAAATTTGCTGTTCAGTCTTTGAAGGAGATGTTGATAATTGGTTTTGTGTTTGTGAAAAAGAGTTTGTGTGTTTAAAGGTTGGCTGGGTCTTTTTTGAATGTTTTCTGAGATTTGATATTCCATACTGTATAAAAATTTGTTTATGATATTAATAGGATATGAATTTTCTTGGAAAATTTTTGAAAGTAGTGCAAGGCTTTCGTCTCTCAAGTCAGGATGTGTGAGCATAATAGCTCTTCTTTTCATGCCTAACAGTAGGTTATATTTCATTTTGGTAGGATGGTAAGAATTGAAATTGATGAACCTGTTTGAACACATTGGCTTTCTATACCACTTTGTTCTTAGTTCGTTCATCTCGTTTCTATTGACAGTCATATCCAGAAAGGGTATGGTGTTATTTGTTTCATACTCTACTGTGAACTGTATGTGCATGTTGTAAGAGTTAAACATCTCTAATGTTTCATCCACTCTGTGAGACGGTAAAGCTAACAGTAAATCATCAACGTATCTTTTGACGAATGGTATGTAAAATGGTAAGTATTTTAAGCAATCGTTGATGAGATCATCTAACACAAAATTAGCTAATATAGGTGACAGGCAAGAGCCCATCGGTACTCCGAATATCTGTCTATAGTATTCATTATTGAAATTAAAATAGTTTGAGTTAAAAATAAAGGTAATTATTTCTTCAAACAAGTCCCAGTTTAAATTACAGTTAATTTGAATGTCATTCCAATTATTTTTAAGACTATTAATGACAAGTTCTAGAGGTAAATTTGTGAAGAGTGATACTACATCAAAACTTACTATAATGTAGTTATCTGGTAACTGAAAATTATTAATATACTCGCTAAAGACAAAGGAATCTTTTACATAGTATGCGTTATTTGTGTTATATGTTATGGTTAAAATATCTGTGATGTATTGAGCAATGGGCATGTTAGGACAATTCAGTGATGAAATGATCGGTCTAACACTTAGAGTAGGTTTGTGTATTTTAGGGAGTGCATAGAATCTTGGTGCAACTGAATTGTATTTTAACATGCTCTTTGCTTTGTCCTCTTCCAAAAAACCTTGTTCTAGTCCCTAAAAGAATAAGGTACATTTATTAGTAGGCATATTTTGACTATAAGGAATTTGCTATATTTTTACCAGGGGCGTACTTGTGGGGTAGACACATAATATTTTTTAATTAAAACATGTACGCCACTGATTTTATTAAATTTTGATAGCGCAATTAAATACTTTACTAAATGTTTAACAAAACTTGTCTCTTGGCATTTTTTCGAATTTCGTTTACGTATTTAATACGGGCTGCAGCTACTGACCGCCACCTACGTTAAGCTATGAAACATCAAAGAAGGCTTTGAAATAAAAAAAAATGCTTTAAAATTGACAAATTGACTATTGTATTACCACTATTGTTTTTATCATAATTTTTAACTCTTTATAAATGCCTTTTATTAATTATAGTTCGTCAGAGTTAACAGATATGTTGTTAATTTATGGGGAAACCAGACAAAATTCAAGAGAAGCCGTCAGACTTTATGCTGAGTGATACCCGCTACGAAAAGCCCCTAGTAAAATCATTTTTGAGTACATCGTAAGGCGTTTAAGAGAAACTGGCTCTCTTAAACCTGTAAAAGCAAATTCCGGGCGTTCAAGATTTCGTCGTACAGTTCAATCTGAAGAAGCAGTACTAAATTCGGTAGAACGTGATCCTAATATCAGTACCAGAATAATTTCCAATGAACTAGGAAACATTTCTCAAGCTTCGGTAGTGCGAGTTTTGCAAGAACAACAACTAAAACCATATCATTTTACAAGGGTATAAGAATTTTTACCCAGGGATTATGGCCCTAGACAAGTATTTTGCCAATGGTTTCTCAATCAGCTGCAAAATGACCGGCGTTTTTCTAAATATGTACTTTTTACTGACGAGGCATCTTTCACAGGAAGAGGCATTATAAACTTTCATAATAATCATACATGGGCGGAAGAAAACCCTCACGCTTTGCAGACAACAAATTTCCAACATCAATTTTCTTTAAATATTTGGGCTGGAATTGTTGGAAATGAAATTATCGGACCTGTAGTTCTACCGAATAAATTAAATGGAGCGTCTTACCTCAGATTCTTAATAAAAGAATTGCCCGATATTTTGCCACTTTATCTAAGAAACAATAACAGATTATGGTTCCAACATGACGGAGCACCACCACATTTTGCGGCTTTAGTAAGAAGAATTTTTAAATGAAGCGTATTGTCCTCGCTGGATTGGTCGTGAAGGACCAGTCGCATGGCCACCGAGATCACCAGACATCAATCCCTTAGATTTTTAACTCTGGGGACATGTTAAAGAAATTGTTTACAAAAGAGTCGTGAATACGAGGCAGAAATTGTTACAAAGGATACAGAGGGCATTTAAAAAATAAGACAAAATCGTACTATTTGCTCAAAAGTACGCAAATCTTTAGGACGAAGACTAAGAGCTTGCAACGAAGCTGAAGAAGGACATTTTCAGCATCTCATTTAGCCACTTTTTAAGTTAAATTGCAGGTTAGTTTTTTTCTTTTTTTTAAATTAAAGCATTCTTTGATGATTTTTATAACTTAACGTAGATGAAGGTCAGTAGCTGCAGCCCGTATTAAAATTGCAAACATCCCGAAAACCAAACGAAATTCGAAAAATGCTAAGAGACAAGTTTTGTTAGGCATTTAGTAAAGTATTTAATTGCGCTATCAAAATTTAATTAAATTAGTGGCGTACATGTTTTAATTAATTAAATATTAAGTGTCTACCTCACAAGTACGCCCCTGGTAAAAATTTAGCAAATTCCTTATAGTCAAAATATGCCTACCAGTAAATATACATTATGTCCCAAATTTAAGCCAAATCGCTGGCGTAGTTTTAAAAATATTCAAAAAAGAAAGAAAAATTTTAGAAAATTTAACGCCCTGTATCTTGGAAACCAAGTATTTGCGGACCCATGTTCATATGACATTTTTGTCTTATTTTTGGCTAAGAAATCTCCCCTTAAGCAAGGGCATATGTTTTTTGAATCACCCTGTATATATATTTATTTTAGAAACCTAAACTTTCAAACTCAATATTTAAATATTTAGTTCTCACGCATATAATATTTTAACGGGTAGGTATATAAACTATTTAAGATAAAGACTTTAAAAAACTGTTTTACGAAAACGGAGCATTGCCAGACCCATGTTTAAACGATCTTTATTCCACATTTTTAGATAAATAACCTGCTCCAAAATTTTTCTAACTTAAAATTTAAGTAAGTATTTTTTATCTTTCATTTTATAGGTTTCTTTAAGAGTAATGGGCACAGCAACAAGGGAGAATCACTGGTGTGGTGGTTCCATTATTTCCGAAAATTTTATTTTAACATCCGGATGGTGTTTAAGTAACCAGTAAGTATTTCATTTTTACTTTCAGGCATATTTTTGCATATTCCCTATAAACAGGGAGGTTTACACAATCAAACTCACGCTTGTATTTTATGTTTTACCGTATTGCAAAGTCGATTGATGAGATAAGGTCACGACATTCGCCATATTGGCTAGCGCGGCTGTGACGTCAAGTCGGGCCATTTTCGGCCATGTTTGATTTTAGGCAGATCAGTGACGTAGAATTAAGGAGAAAACAAAAAAGAACGGCATGTTGTAAACAAAATTTATTGGATTATTTTAATAGGCATAACCTAAAACAAAAACATAAAAGTGGTTTAAATATTGAAAATTAAAAATTATCAAAGCGACGACAGGACGATGAGGTACCTGGCAGAGCAAAACATTTTCCATGGTTCCGTAAGTCAAAAACCGTTTTAAAAACTTTGTATACAAGGTGTCCGCTAATGAATGGTAAACAGAAAAACCACAGATTCCTTATGCCAAAATATTAGGATTTAACCAAACATACCTAATATCCAAAAGTTTATAATAAGGAAGATACGGGTGGTGTCACAGTAAAAACAAAAAGTAAATTTATTTCGATAATTGTTCCCCCTTTTTAAATATCTTAATAAAACGGTATCTTGGGGTTTTTAAACATTAGCTTTTTATATCGAATATTAATTTTTGTGTGTAGACTAGAGGGCGATGGGTATACACTATTTAAAATTCTCTAAAACTACACAATTTTTTGTTACTACTCTGTATGTATGTAAACTAGTAAGCTTCTCTATGCTTTCTGCACAAAAAAGGCATACTTAGTAAGAATCGTTCTTAACAACCGCTTTTATGGTATTCACGTTTTAGTTGTTTAGTGCACCCGAAAGTATGTACCTTCAATAACATCGTATTAGCTATAATTACAACTGCGCAGATATAAATAGCTGATAGCTAAAAACTCCTGGATACAGAGTTTTATTAAAATGTTTAAAACATATCAGAAATTATCGAAATGCATGAATAAAAATATTTATATCCCTTTAACACCCCGTATCTTCCTTATCATTAACTTTTGGATATAGGTATGTTTGTTTAAATCCTAAATGGGTATTTTCGCATAAGAAATCTGTGGTTTTTCTGTGTACCATTAATTAGCGGACACTCATCAGTATCATATGTATATAAAAACACGAATGACTGAAAACTATTCGACTAAACACTATCAAAATCTCTAAAATAAAACGAGTCCGAACCAATAATATGTGAAGTCTCTATACTAACCAAAAAATTAACAACTGGAAATCCTTGCAAAATATAAAACCAAAATGAAAATGGCAAATTTTCACAGTTTTTACCAAACAAAGCTTCGACAAGGCACGACTCTGTCATCCACCAACTTTGAACAGAACTGCCAACCGAAATCGTAATTTTCACGCCCTCACGTCCCTGACAAAAGCTATCACCGGTCTTGCTTATGTCTAAACTCCTTCTCATAAAGAAACTCTGCCGTATTGTATTGAAGGGCGTTGTTTGGCTTCTCCCACTTTGACCTAAAAAGATTTTTTGTAAAAACCTACATTGGTTAATTCTCTTGATTTCCGAACTTTTCGCGAAGCTAAAAATATTTTGAGAAACCAGCCTTTTAATATCTTTAGGAGTGAAGAATACTCCTTTCAGATATTTAAGCCTTTGAAGGGATAATTCTTTACGTTGGCATAATATATGCTCCGAGGTTTCGCTCGATCGATCACAAAACCTGCAGCGGTCGTTGTCGGTCTTTCCCATCTAATTGAGATTGAGGGGGTACCTCGGAGGGCTGTGACCCCTTAGGAAGTTACTAACTATCCTGTGCTCGTTTTTTAACGCTCTAATAGCTTTAAAGTGTATTTGGGCGATTGAGAGATAAATCTCTTCGCCTATCTTTGTCCTGGAGCGTTATTCCAGTGAGTCTTTTTTGCCTCTGTTCCCATTTTCTGAGTTTTTCCTTTAGGTGACCACTCGTCAAAGAATACCAATCCATAGAACCCCACAAGTAAGATTTCAGCGTACCCTAAAAATTTTTAGTACCTACCGCGACCAACCGAAATTTATAGCAGTCGCTGACGAGCAGTCGGCCCGATCAGTAAGAGTGAGGATATACGCAAAATTTACAGTGAGGATATACGCAAAATTAAAAAAATAAAATCCTCGATAAATCCATAAGATTATTAAATTTATGATTTCAGAATAGGATATATCGATGGGTTTTTGACAAAACATCGTAAGCGACATTCGTCAGTTTTACGGGAAACGTTTTTTTTTCATTGGCTTTATTTCAGATGAAGATATGTTTTATATTGGTTCATTTAATTAATGATAGTTATTTGGGTACACGCCAAAAAATAAATTAATAGTACCAAAAAACCAAAAAAAAATTAAGCAAGTAAATAGAGAACTAAAAATCGACGTTTTGGTGGCAAGTCTGCCACCGTTGTCAAGATAAATTAAATAAAAATAAAAAAATTAAAACTTAACTATTATTTAGGTTTAGAATTCTAAAATTTTTAGCTTTTTTTTTAGGAGATTCTGAAAATTTTTACATCTAAAATAAAAACATTCAGATCTCGGTTTTTCTTTAAAAATAACGCAATGGGAAGAAAAAATCGTTTCCCGTAAAATTGGCGAATGTCGCTTACGATGTTTTGTAAAAACGCGATCGATGCTATTCTAAAATAATAAATTTAATAATCCTATGGATACTGGGTCCATTTATCGGGGATTTTATTTTTATTAAATTTTGTGTATATCTTCAATCTAACTGATCGGGCCAACTGCTCGTCAGCGACTGCTATCAATTTCTGATGGTAATCGTATTAGCAAAGCGACATCGTACTACTTTCGTCATCTGTTGGTCGCGGTAGGTACTAAAATTTTTAGGGTACGCTGAAATCTCACTTGTGGAGTTCTATGGATTGGTATTCTTTGCTCTCGTTATGCCGCAGAATGGTTTCGGCTTGTAAAACGGGGCATGTGCAACTTCATTAGCTAGTTGGTCGGCAAATTTGTTGCCTCCACTTCTTTATGTCCTGCACCCACATCAGAGTTACTCTGTTTGTAGCCAGTTGATTAAGTGATTGTTGGCATGATATTATCTAATATTTTGGTTTTGCAATTCTCCCGAAATATAATCTTTTTATGTATCTAAGTACGTGACAAATTTTTGTCGGCAATTCCGACGTCGCGTCGAGGTGTATTGCCACTTTAAAAGTGGGTCAAAAATCACGCTATCATGGCTTACCGTACTAATTAGCTTTGATAAGCTGTACTTAAGTGAATTGTTTATTTTGGAAACCAGCTAAGTACACTTAAAAAAAAATCTGCTTGTGTTTAAAAAGTTCACTTTTTCGCACGTATTTTAGTTCTAAAAGTGTAAAAGTGTAAGTACAAAAATTTTAAACCAAATTTCAGTGAGTCGCAATGAAGGATTTTTATGCACCTTATATTTAAAAGAATTTTTTTGGTATGGTAGAATATTAAATAGCATTTTTAACACAATGCTTTAAAAAAATGCAACGAGGTTAAATACTAACTAAATACTTTAATTAAATTTGGCAAACCTAGAGAACACATATTTAGCTATAGCCCTTTAAAAATAAATAAGATAAGCTTTGGTTGTAGAGTACAATTCAGCTAAGAAACAGCCAGAAGCGTCATACAAGTAAAGACGGCAATCAACTATGTCTTTCTAATCGCGTCGTTTAAATAGCGCAAGAGCAACAGAAAGGGGCTTTTCTGAGCTAAATCTTACTTTCTTTTAAAGAAATAATAATTTTAAAAATATACACATATTTACAGGATAGCTTTTGCAAGAGTTGGCGAGATAAATTTGGATGATTTTTCTAAAAATCATACCTCCAGTATAGAAGTCAAACAGGTACATCTCCATCCGGATTATAAAGTGGAGGAAAACAGTAAAAATGACTTGGGACTTGTAGAAGTAAGTTTAATTCTTTTGTCTCCTTAATATACATTGTGTCTACGTAAGTTGGCATCATTGGGAAAACTTTTTTATTAACTAGCTATGATTCCCGGCTTCGCTCGGGAGTTGATATGAGTCCCAAATAAACGCTGTTCTGAATGAAGTTCAAATACTCAACAAGAGATGGCGCCACTACAATTAATTTTTAAGTTGAAGGGTTGAAAGAATCCTTATATCTTTAAAAATACGCGCTTTAGTGTAAAACGGGAACTTTCTTGTTCGAGGGGGATAAAGGGCTATCACACTATATAAGTGTCTTTATCGTATCGGAACTCCTTTTCAAGTTTTAACGGCACGCACATTTTATCAACTTAGTTTTATTATATACTAACTATGATTCCCGGCTTCGCTCGGGAGTTGATATGAGACCCAAATAACCGTTGTTCTGAATGAAGTTCAAATACTCGACAACAGATGGCGCCACTACACTTAATTTTTAAGTTGAAGGGTTGGAAGAGTCCTTATATCTTTAAAAATACGCTCTTTAGGGTAAAACGGGAACTTTCTTGTTCGAGGGGGATAAAGGGCTATCACACTATATAAGTCCCTTTATCGTATCGGGACTCCTTTTCAAGTTTTATCGGCACGCACATTTTATCAACTTAGTTTTATTATATATAATGATAATTCTTTATAAAAAAGTTCTGCATATTCTAAAACCTAAAATAAAATCATCTGATATTAAATTGTGTCAGTCATATAGGAGGTTTGGCCAAAAATTTAACTTTTGCTCAGGAGTAAAGTACCTGTATTTTTGCTAATATCGCTAATATTTAAAAAAGAAAATATATTTAGAATTAAAAATTAATTCCTAATATGCAATTTAGTTTATTTCCAAATAATTTTTTTTACTTTTTTCTCTGCGAAAATCGATAAAAATTTAAGTTTGTACATTAATGCATTGTACATTGTTCTTGTTTTATTAACAATACATTTTAAAAGTTTATTTAAGACTGTTCTTAAACATTTATCATTAACAAATGTAGAGCACTAATGTATAAACCCAAATTTTCACCATAGTCGCAAAAAAAAACTTTTTTTTTTTGTAAATAAACAAAATTTTATATTTGGAAGTAATTTTTATTTCTAACCATTTTTTTTTATATTAGCAAAATACTGGTACTTTACTCTTAAGCAAAAATTACATTTTGGGCCAAACCTCATAGAGGATTGATACAATTTAATATCTGACAGCTGCTTTTTAGGTTTTTGACCATGAATAACTTTTTTAGAGAATAACTTTTTTCGTAAAATTAATAATAAAAAGTTTCCCATATGAGCCCAAATTACGTAGATACACTGTATAATCTTTTAAAATGTTGATAAATAAAAATGTTTATTTACTTAATATGCCTTCTCATACAACGATAATGTGATGTTTGTGATTGTAGCTGGCCTCTCCATTAAAATTCAGTGAAACAATTCAACCCATAAAACTACCAGACCCCAACGCAACCATTCCGTTTAATGAAGAAGCATGGCTAACAGGTAGGTACCATATACTTTACTAGTTTATTATTCTATTTTGTTGTTTTTGCTCTGGTCCCTTCAGGTCCAATTTACCAGCTCTTCCCTTTCCAGACTATGCTTTCCAGGGATTCGTCGGTGAAAAATCTGGATAGTTGAGCTCGTAGCTCTCAGTAATTTCAAATAAATAATAAATAATTCCATAAATCGATGCAATGCATAAATTTACAGCTGTCAAACCAGGAACTGCCACTGGTATTACGTATAATCTTCACTTTTACCACTAACAGTTCCCATGACACGCTCATCTATTTCCCGCCATTTGAGAAATACCTCGTATTTACTACCAAACAGGATACCATCAGCTTATAGGAATCTTCGCTCACAGCGCTTGGATCCAAAAGAAAGATGCCGTCAATTTAGCGTGAATCTTTACTTGATCCCCGAAGGTAAAAGCGACCGTACGGTACCTCTAACCGCCACCCCGGGAACAGCTTTGTATCCGCACTGTCCGGAGGTCAAATTGCTTTGCTTTCTTTGTTGTTGGTCCCGTTGCAAGACGATTAACCAGCTCTCCCCTTCCGGACTAGCTTTCCAGGGCTTCGTACGTGGAAAATCTGGATGGTCGAGCTTTCCGCTCCCAGAAATTCCGGTTCAAATGTTTACTTTTGTTCGAAACAAAATAATAATCGATTCAATGCATAAATTGTAGCTGTCAATCCAAAAAACTGCTACTGGTTTCGTGCATAACCTTCACTGTCACTTGCTGATGCTTTCAGTAGAGGGCGCCACCGTCCTCGGCCGTTACGAAAACACGTGCACCCCGCTAACCTAAAAACATCAGGATTTTTAGGAATCTTCACTCACAGCGCTTAGTTCCAGAAGAAAGATGCTATCAATTTAGCGTGAGTCTTTCCTCGATCCCCAAGGGTACAGCCACGCCCGTACGATGCCTTCAATCGCCTACCCGGAAGGTCTATGTAGACCTCTACGCCAACACGAACCGCACTACTCGAAGATCGCGGAAAGAGTGTGGAGGTCAAATTAATAAAGAGTCTAGTTTATAATTTTTTGAATATTTGCTTGTGGTGTTACGTCAAAATTATTGAGCATTTAAAATACAGGGTGTCTTTAAAAGATCTGTACAAAGTGTAACCACACATTCCCTAAGCCAAAATACAACGATCTAATCTAATTTGCCATAGTCAAAAAGTGGATTGTTTGCAAGATACAGGGTGTTAAAGTTTCCGTTTTATTTTAGTTATTAATAAATATCTTTTTTATTAAATAAACTTTTGAAAAGTTGATCCTTTGCGTAATCCGGGTGTCAAAGCAAAAAATCAAATCGAATCTTTGAAGCCCTCTGGCTCTTCTTTTGGTGCAAAAAATATAAGAGAATATTTTTTAACTAGAGCCATAATTAACCAAGAAAAAAGTTATGACATTTTAAACATATGCAAAAGAGTATAAGTGGCGCCCTCTACATTTTGCACCCTATATTTTGCAATTCCGTTGTGGTTAACGTTATTCTGGGACTGCGTGTAACGCAGGCATGATCCGTTATCGTTATTAAACCATACCGGACTCCTTTAATTACGGATGAATACCGAAGAGCTTATCGTTATCGTTATCGTTAGTTAAACTGCGTGGTTGCCGGATTGTAAGAAATTTTAATATCAATTATTTAAGGTTAAAAATTTTAATGCCGTATGAAGTTAAAATATCATTTATACCTAGGCTCTAATTAGCGAAAAATCTATATGCAGTAATAAAAATCAAATAGTGTGTTTAAGAAATTAAACGACGGACTTGCACTTTTACGGATATTCTAAATCAGTAATTAATTTAGATGTTACAATCTGGCACATTTGCTTTTATTCTACTACACAAACCTAACCTTTGCTTTTGTGTTTTGCTTATACTGTATTGTTTGCATCTACTTTAAAAAACGAAATCAACAGAAGTGTTTGCATATATTTAAATATGAATTTATATCTTATGAAGAATAAAAGTAAATACTGATTTTTCGTTAACTTTAAAATGAGTGAACCACAGGCAAAAATAAGGTTATGTCCGAAGAGCGCAGACGCAAGATATATTTCTTAAAAGAGGCTGCAAAATCTCTGTCTAAAACTGCTGCCGTAATCGTTATGTTTAATAACGATAACCATAAAGGAGGCCAAAAAACGTCTCAAGGGCCCCTTTTTCGTATGTTTAAAAGGTTTTATTTTTTAGGTTGGGGTATGGTAAGCGAAAATGACGCTGAACCTACGAACATTTTGCAGAAAGTTTCAGTTACACTCTTCTCGGATAGCTACTGTGCAGACCAACTTAATGAAGACTATTCTAATACTGAAAATTTATGTGCAGGGGATATAAGCAATGCCAAAGGACCTTGTGGTGTAAGACAAAGCCTAAATTTAAGACTTTGGGGCAAAAACGCGACAAGTCCATATTTTAAAGTTGTTGTCAATTCATAGAAAACTGTATAGCATACATGGTGTAATTAAAAATACGTGGTATGACTCCTTAGCCTATTTTAGAAAGAAAAGTTCATATAAACATATGTGTGAGATCAGACCACATGACTGGGGTCTATAACTTCGAAAAACCATATAAGGTCAGCTGTAATCTTGACATATGGACAAATGGAACACCTCCATCACTTGACAGAGGCTTGGTTTGGTACACCGATGGCTCAAAGACGGATGATGGAGTAGGTGCTGGTGTATTTGGGGCAAGGCCGAAAGCGACTTTTAGTCTCCCATTAGGGAGGCAAGCCACTGTTGCCAGGCGTTCAAGAGAATATGAGAAGAGGGTATCACAACCACATCATTCATATTCTTTCAGACAGCCAGGCTGCTCTAAAATCCTTGGAAGCGCATCGTATAGCATCCAAAATCACGATGGAGTGCCTGAATATTATCAAAGAGCTCGCCGCCAGGAACAACAGGATAGAACTTCTGTGGGTTCCTGGACACTCGGGAATAAAAGGTAATGAAAAAGCAGATAAACTAGCAAGAGCTGGGACGTCTAGAAGGTTCAACGGTCCAGACCCAGTACTCGGACTGTCCAAAAAGGTGACGAAAACAACGATAAGCATATGGTCTTAACAACAACATCTTACTCGTTGGCATACATCACCTGGCCAAAGACATGCAAAGGAGACACTGGGCGATCTTTCCAAGGAACTAAGAACTGAGGTCCTCCAGCTGGAGCGCACTTAGCTAAGACAAGTAGTAGGACTTCTGACAGGACACTGTCATCTAAGGAAACACTTACAAAAAATGGGCAGTTACAATGGACCCATAACATGCAGGCTTTGCGGGGAAGAGGAAGACACAGCCTCACACATAATATACAACTGCATTGTACTGACACGCAAAAGACACAGTCTATTTGGGAACATACACAGCGGGAACCCGCTCCCGCATGAACATGTTGGTAGAAATCTACTAAATCTAATAAAGGGCAGTGGACTTCTGTAACAAGGGAGGGATGCACAATAAGCCAATAGGCTGAAGTGCAAACATGTTCAAATGACACATTGGTGCATTCACCAATCTTCAAGTCTTCCTTTAGAGAATACGACTACATAAAAATGTTATTTTTGCCCAAAAATGGGCTTGTCAGATTTTGCCCCAGTCTTCAATTGTCAAATTAAATGTTTTTTGGCTCAGAATTACACTATACGTACAGGGAGATATAAAAATCGATTAAGACAACTTAGAGCGGTGATTCTACATAACAAAATATTGATTAAGCTTTATACAGCGTGCCTATAGATGGGCCCATATTTAATTCATTCTGAAAGCGATGCCGCCAAGTACACAAAAAATGATAAAGTAAACAAACCTTTTCGAATGCACATAGCCTCGGACAAAGCCTGATTATATATTTTTAGATAAATAATAAAAAATACATTGCTAAAACATGTATCACCTACTTACTAAACATTCTCTTATTTCGCCTCTGCCTACTATAAAACTGGTGGCACGTGGCGTGGTACTAGAAACTCGTCGCGTTAAATATTTTTTGCTGCAATAAATCATTGTTCACAAGAGGGTTTCTTTACTTTATAATTTTTTGTGTACTTGGCGGCATCGCTTTCAGAATGAATAAAATTTGGACCCATCTTTACTTAAGTTCGCATCATATGGAAATCCTTTGTATTATTAATTTTACGAAAAAAAAATATTTTTATAAGGAGCTCTGCGTGGTCCAAAACCTAAAATTCAATTATCAGATATTAATTTTTTGCAGTGGTATACAAGACATGTCTAAAAATATGAATTTTGCTTAAGAGGAAAGTACCCATTTTTTTATATTTTTTATACAGGGTGTCCGGAAAGGTGAGGTCAGAAATGACAAGGATCATAGAGTAAGCCAAAATAATGTTATGACTTTATATAAAAAAAAACTATCGGGTTATTGTTCTTTAAAGTTGGAAAAAAATATTTTATTTATAACTTTTGAACGGTTGCCACAATAATTATTATATTTGGGCATTTAAATGAACTGATACCAATGCTTTTTTCCGTAGGTAAATAATTGCGCAGTAAGTCACAACTTGAAAATAATGACATTAAAAAAAAGAATAATGAAGTTACACCAATAAAGCCAGTTTATACAGACGCGAAAAACGAAAGCAAATATTTGGCCAGAAAATTCACGTTTTCAGCTGCGAGATTCGCAGAAATTCTAGGGATATTTCATATCCACTAGGCAACAACATAACCTACAAATTTCTATATTGTTTTTACTTTGATGATGCAACATAGACGTGGAATCCCTGCATATTTTTTATAAATAAAAGGGTAATTTTTTTATTAATTTTTAAACTAATTAAAATTTAAAAAAACACATAAATAGAGTTTCAAACAGCTGAAAGGAAGACAAAAAAATAAAAATAACAAAATTGTGTCTGAAATGATATATCATAAAGAATAACCTATTGTTTGTACGCATGTGCGCACGCGAATATTCGCCAAAAATTAAAATGATCTTAAGTTTCCCGCTCCCAAGATATTAAATCTTGCGAAATCTCAAGACGTTTAAACTATTTTAATTTTAAATTACCCGCCATTAACTTTATTTTCGATTGACCAATGAGAATGAAATTCGCATTCCGCAATTCTTTTTCGCGTCTGTATGAACTAGCTTTTTCTTTTTGCTATGTAGAAATGCCGCCTTAAGTTTCGTAATCGATTTTTAAATCACCCTGTATAAAAATTTTTTTACAAACTGATTATTGAAATACGGAAATTGACAATGACATGTTTTAGGGTGATTGGGGTGGTCCACTTGTAAGCAATGGCGTTCAATGGGGAATAGTCTCATTGTTCAAAAGGCCGTGCGTATCAGCTCCAGGTGTATATTCAAGACTTTCTAATCCCGCTTACCGAAATTGGATACAAGAAATAACAGGAGTTTAAAAATTATTATAATAATAAAATATATCAAACAATTCTTGACTTTTTCTTTGTATACTTACTTTGGGTGACAGTGAGGTAGGAGGAAGTTTGTTTGTATGCATAAAACCTATTATTTCTTAAGTAGGCATGCGGAAATCAAATTGATCCCCAGCGTTATCAATTTTGTAATAACCTTAAGATTTTTAAAATTAATATGAAAAAAACACAAAAAACAACCCCATTTATTCAAAAAGTCACGTTTTTGCGCAAGAGGGTCACTTAGACCCCACGCGCCTCGAAACGTTACAGTTTCGAGCAATATGTATATTGAATTGCGGGAGGTTTAGGAAGTCGAAACAGATGTAATATTTTTTTCCTGATAAAAAAATCAATAAGACATCAAATCAATTTTTTTGTGTGAATTTTAAACATCTAATGGGCAAATAACATATGAAAACAATTTGCGAGCAGTGCCTA